>CAJQUW010000109.1:0-194902 GCA_907163375.1 Prostheceraeus crozeri | reverse complement strand
GCCAGCACCCAGCCCCAGCCCCCCAGCAGCAGCCCAGCACCCAGCCCCCAGCCCAGCCAGCCCCAGCAGCAGCAGCCAGCAGCAGCCAGCCCCCCAGCCAGCCAGCAGCCCAGCCCAGCAGCAGCCCCCAGCAGCCCCAGCAGCCAGCCCAGCCAGCCCAGCAGCAGCCCCAGCCAGCCCCAGCCAGCCCCCCAGCCAGCCAGCAGCCCCAGCAGCCAGCAGCAGCAGCCCCCAGCCAGCCAGCCCCAGCCCAGCCAGCCCAGCAGCCAGCCCCCAGCCCAGCCCAGCAGCAGCCCCAGCCAGCCAGCAGCCAGCCCCAGCCCAGCCAGCCAGCCCCAGCAGCCAGCCAGCCCAGCCCACCCAGCAGCCAGCCAGCCCCAGCCAGCCCCAGCAGCAGCCCCAGCCAGCCAGCCAGCCAGCCACCAGCCCAGCCAGCCAGCCCAGCCCAGCAGCACCCAGCCCAGCCCAGCCAGCAGCCCAGCCAGCAGCCAGCCCAGCCAGCCCCAGCCAGACCCAGCCAGCCAGCCAGCCCAGCAGCCAGCCCCAGCCCAGCCCAGCCAGCAGCCCCCAGCAGCCAGCCAGCCAGCCCCAGCCAGCCCCAGCCAGCCCCCAGCCCCAGCAGCCCAGCAGCAGCCCAGCCAGCCAGCCCCAGCCAGCCCCACCAGCAGCAGCCAGCAGCCAGCCAGCCAGCCCAGCACCAGCCCAGCCAGCAGCCCCCAGCAGCCCCCAGCCCAGCCACAGCCAGCAGCCCCCAGCCCAGCCCAGCCCAGCAGCCAGCCAGCCCAGCCAGCCAGCCCCCAGCAGCCCAGCAGCCAGCCAGCCCAGCCAGCCAGCCACCCCCCAGCCCCAGCAGCAGCCAGCCAGCCCACAGCAGCCCCAGCCCCAGCCAGCAGCCCCCCAGCCAGCCCAGCCAGCCCAGCCAGCACCCAGCAGCCAGCAGCCAGCCCCCAGCCCAGCAGCAGCCCAGCAGCCCCAGCCAGCCCCCAGCAGCCCAGCCCAGCCAGCAGCCCAGCCAGCCAGCCCAGCCAGCCAGCCCAGCCCCCAGCCCCAGCCAGCACAGCCAGCCAGCCAGCCCCCCAGCCAGCCCAGCCAGCCCCAGCCAGCCCAGCCCAGCAGCCAGCCCCCAGCCAGCCCAGCAGCCAGCCCAGCAGCCAGCCCAGCCCAGCCCAGCAGCCAGCCCCCCAGCCAGCCAGCCCAGCCCCAGCAGCCCCAGCCCAGCCAGCCCAGCCAGCACCCACCAGCCCAGCAGCCAGCCCCCAGCAGCAGCCAGCCAGCCCAGCAGCCAGCAGCCCCCCAGCCCAGCAGCCCCAGCCACAGCCAGCCCCAGCCAGCACCAGCAGCAGCCAGCCCAGCCAGCACCCCAGCCAGCAGCAGCCAGCCAGCCAGCCCAGCCAGCCCAGCCCAGCAGCCAGCCAGCCAGCCCACAGCCCCAGCAGCCCAGCAGCCCCCCAGCAGCCAGCCCAGCCAGCAGCCAGCCACCCCAGCCACCCCAGCCAGCAGCACCCCAGCCCCAGCCAGCCCAGCCAGCCCCAGCCCAGCCAGCCCAGCCAGCCCAGCCAGCAGCAGCCCAGCACCCAGCCAGCAGCCCAGCCCCCAGCCCAGCCAGCCCAGCCCAGCAGCCCAGCCCCCAGCCAGCCCCCAGCAGCCCAGCCAGCCCCAGCCCAGCAGCCCAGCCAGCCAGCAGCCCCAGCCCAGCCAGCCAGCCAGCAGCCAGCCAGCCCAGCCCCACCAGCCCCCCAGCCAGCCAGCCCCAGCCCAGCCAGCCCCAGCAGCCAGCCCAGCAGCCAGCCCCAGCCAGCAGCCAGCCCAGCAGCAGCCCCCAGCCCAGCAGCCACAGCCAGCCCAGCCCAGCCCCACCCAGCCCAGCCAGCCAGCCCCCAGCCAGCCAGCCCAGCCACCAGCAGCAGCCCAGCAGCCCCAGCCCCAGCCCAGCCAGCCCCAGCAGCCAGCAGCAGCCAGCCAGCCCAGCCCAGCCAGCCAGCCCAGCAGCCCCAGCCCCACAGCCCAGCAGCCAGCCAGCCCAGCCAGCCAGCAGCAGCAGCCAGCCCAGCAGCAGCCCCCCCAGCCCAGCCAGCCCCAGCCAGCAGCAGCAGCAGCCAGCCAGCCAGCCCACAGCCAGCCCAGCCCCAGCCCAGCCAGCAGCCAGCCAGCCAGCCAGCCCCCAGCAGCCCAGCCCCCAGCCAGCCCAGCCCCAGCCAGCCCAGCAGCCAGCCAGCAGCCCCCCCAGCCCAGCCAGCCCAGCAGCCAGCCAGCCAGCCCCACAGCCCAGCAGCCCAGCAGCCCCAGCCCAGCAGCCCAGCCCAGCCAGCAGCCAGCAGCCAGCACCCAGCCCCCAGCCAGCAGCCCCACCCAGCCAGCAGCCCCAGCAGCCCAGCCAGCCCAGCAGCCAGCCCCAGCCAGCAGCCAGCCCCCAGCCCAGCCAGCCCCAGCCAGCCCAGCCCCAGCCAGCCCAGCCAGCCAGCAGCCAGCCAGCCAGCAGCCCAGCCAGCCCCCAGCCCAGCCAGCCAGCAGCACCAGCAGCCCCAGCCAGCAGCACCCAGCCCAGCCAGCAGCCAGCCCCCAGCCAGCCACAGCCCAGCAGCAGCAGCACCCCAGCCAGCCAGCAGCCCAGCAGCCCAGCCCAGCAGCCCCAGCCAGCCAGCCCCCAGCCCCAGCCCAGCCAGCACAGCCCAGCCCAGCCAGCACCAGCCAGCCCAGCAGCCAGCCCAGCCCCAGCCAGCCAGCCCAGCCCCAGCCCAGCAGCCCCAGCAGCCAGCCCAGCCCAGCAGCCCCAGCCAGCCCCAGCAGCAGCCAGCCAGCAGCCAGCAGCCCAGCCCAGCCCCAGCCAGCCCCCAGCCCAGCAGCCCCAGCCAGCACAGCCCCAGCAGCCAGCCCAGCAGCAGCCCACCCAGCCCCAGCCCAGCCAGCAGCCAGCCCAGCCAGCAGCCAGCCAGCCCCAGCACAGCCCAGCCCAGCCCAGCCCAGCCAGCACCCCAGCAGCCAGCCCAGCCCAGCCCCAGCCAGCCCACAGCAGCCAGCCAGCAGCCCAGCCCAGCCAGCCAGCAGCAGCCCAGCCCCAGCCCCCCAGCAGCCCAGCCCCCAGCCAGCAGCAGCCAGCCCCAGCCAGCCCCAGCACCCAGCCAGCAGCCCAGCCCAGCCAGCAGCCACCCCCAGCCCCAGCCCAGCCCAGCCAGCCCAGCCAGCCCCAGCCCAGCCAGCCCAGCCAGCCCCCAGCCCCCAGCACAGCCACCCAGCCCAGCCAGCCCCCCCAGCAGCCCAGCCCCCAGCCACCAGCCCAGCACCCAGCCCAGCCAGCAGCCCAGCCCAGCAGCCCCAGCCAGCAGCCAGCCAGCAGCCCAGCCAGCCAGCCCAGCCCCCCAGCAGCACCCAGCCCAGCAGCCCAGCCAGCCAGCACCCCCAGCCCAGCCCAGCCAGCCCAGCAGCCAGCCACACCAGCCAGCCCCAGCCCCAGCCAGCCAGCCCCACAGCCCAGCCAGCCAGCCAGCCAGCAGCCCAGCCAGCAGCCAGCCCCCAGCCAGCCAGCCCAGCACCCCAGCCAGCCCCCAGCCAGCCCCCAGCACCACAGCAGCCCAGCACCAGCCCAGCCCCCAGCAGCCAGCCCCAGCCAGCCCAGCAGCCCAGCCAGCCAGCCCCAGCACCAGCCCCAGCCAGCCAGCCAGCCCAGCAGCCAGCCCCACAGCCCAGCCAGCCCCAGCCAGCCAGCCAGCCAGCCCAGCCCCACCAGCCAGCAGCAGCCCAGCCAGCCAGCCCCAGCCCCCAGCCAGCAGCCCCCCCAGCCAGCCCCAGCCAGCCCCCCAGCCCCAGCCAGCCCAGCCCAGCCAGCCAGCCCCAGCCCAGCCAGCCAGCAGCCAGCAGCAGCCCCAGCCAGCCCAGCAGCCCAGCCAGCCCAGCCCAGCCAGCAGCCAGCCAGCCCAGCCAGCAGCCCAGCCAGCCAGCCAGCAGCCAGCCCCCAGCCAGCAGCCCAGCCAGCCCCAGCCAGCAGCCAGCCCAGCAGCCCCAGCCCAGCCCAGCCCCAGCCCCCAGCCAGCCCCAGCCCAGCCAGCAGCCCAGCCAGCCCAGCAGCAGCCAGCCAGCAGCAGCCAGCCAGCACAGCCCAGCCCCAGCAGCCCAGCACCCAGCAGCCAGCCCCCACAGCCAGCCAGCCAGCCAGCAGCCCCCAGCCAGCCCCAGCAGCCCCCAGCAGCAGCCAGCCCCAGCCAGCACAGCCCAGCCCAGCAGCCCCAGCAGCCCCAGCCAGCAGCAGCCCAGCCAGCCCCAGCACCCCAGCCAGCAGCAGCCAGCAGCCCAGCCAGCAGCCCCAGCCACAGCAGCCCCAGCAGCCAGCCCAGCCCCCAGCCAGCAGCCCCAGCCAGCCCAGCCCAGCCACCAGCCAGCCCAGCCAGCCAGCCCCAGCCCAGCCAGCCAGCAGCCCAGCCACAGCAGCCCAGCCAGCCCCAGCACCACCAGCCAGCAGCCCCAGCCCAGCCCAGCAGCCCCAGCAGCCCAGCCAGCAGCCAGCCAGCCAGCCCAGCCCACCCAGCAGCAGCCCAGCCAGCAGCCCCCCAGCCAGCCCAGCAGCCACCAGCCAGCAGCCCCAGCCAGCCAGCCCCAGCCAGCAGCCAGCCAGCAGCACCACCCAGCCCAGCCCAGCCAGCCCCAGCCCAGCAGCCCACCAGCCCCCCAGCCCCAGCCAGCCCCAGCCAGCCAGCAGCCACCAGCCCAGCAGCAGCCCCCAGCAGCCCCAGCCAGCCAGCCAGCCAGCCCCCAGCAGCCCAGCCCCAGCCAGCCAGCCCCAGCCAGCCCCAGCAGCAGCAGCCAGCCCAGCAGCCCCCAGCCCCCCCAGCCAGCAGCCCCCCAGCCCAGCCAGCAGCCCCAGCCAGCCCCCAGCAGCCCCAGCCCCAGCCAGCCCAGCCAGCCCAGCCACAGCCAGCAGCCCCCAGCAGCCAGCCCAGCCAGCCAGCAGCCCAGCCAGCCAGCCCAGCCCAGCCCAGCCAGCCCCCAGCAGCAGCCCCAGCCCAGCAGCACCAGCCAGCCAGCCCCCAGCAGCCAGCCCCAGCCCCAGCCAGCAGCAGCCAGCAGCCCAGCCAGCAGCCCAGCCAGCCCCAGCCCAGCCAGCCCAGCAGCCCCCCAGCCACAGCCCAGCCCCAGCCCAGCCAGCCAGCAGCACCCAGCCAGCCCAGCCCCCCAGCAGCCAGCCACCCAGCCACCCAGCCAGCCAGCACAGCCCCAGCCAGCCAGCCCAGCCACAGCCCAGCAGCAGCCCCAGCCAGCAGCCAGCCAGCCCCAGCCCAGCCAGCAGCCCCCAGCCAGCCCCCCAGCAGCACCAGCCAGCCAGCCCCAGCCAGCCAGCAGCCCAGCCCAGCCCAGCCCCCAGCCAGCAGCCAGCACCCCCAGCAGCAGCCCAGCCAGCAGCCCCAGCCAGCCCAGCCCCCAGCCCAGCAGCCCCCAGCCCAGCCCCAGCCAGCCAGCCCCCAGCAGCCCACCAGCAGCAGCAGCCAGCACCCAGCCCAGCCCCACCAGCCAGCCCAGCCCCAGCCCCCAGCCCCAGCAGCCCAGCCCAGCCACAGCCCAGCAGCACCAGCCCCAGCCAGCCAGCCCCAGCCACAGCCCCAGCCAGCAGCCCCAGCCAGCCAGCCCCAGCCCAGCCAGCCACCACAGCCCAGCAGCCAGCCACCCAGCCAGCCCCCCCCCACAGAGCCCAGCACAGCCCCCAGCCCCAGCAGCCCAGTCAGCAGCCCCAGCACCAGCCCCCCAGCACAGCCAGCTCCAGCTCCAGCCAGCCCCAGCAGCCAGACCTCCCAGCAGCCAGCCAGCAGCTCGCTTCGATTTTGGCTTCCAGTGGACGGATTTTGTCGTGCGATAGCTCGTTTGAAAGCTAAGAGTGAGACAAATTCAGTGAAAGAATCGGCTTGTTCCTATCTGTCTTCGTTTAGATGTGAGACGCCATTTAAGATTTTGGGACATTGGCGAAAAACGACAGAGTTAGAATTTGGGACGTTTTGGTGTGTAGCGCCCAAACGAAGCATCGGATGAGAAAACGGAGGCCGGATTCGGATTCAGCGTGAAATTCTCTATCTGTATGGTGAGTTTCAAGTCAATCGGAGAGTTTTAAAGTCAATCGGAGAGAAAAATTTTCAACATTTTTCGGAAAAACGACAAGTTAGAATTTTTGCGATGGCTGCCTACTGTAGAGCCAAAACGAAGCATCGGATGGGAAAACGGAGGCCAGATTCGGATTCAGCGTCAAATTCTACAAAGAAATGGTGTATTTCCAGCTCAATCGGAGCACTAGAACCGGAGATAGACGGGTTTTTAGTGTTTGGATGATGGGTATTACGTCATCAGCTGATCGCCACACACTATATAAGCTGGGAACCGACAGAGACTTGTCATTCAGACGAGAGATTGCCAACGGTAAGTCGTCTCTCTGAGCTCCGATGATAGCTTCGGACATTCCAAATCCCGAGTTTCTGTAAGAAACCGACTTAGAAAATTTCATTGCTGATATCAGCTAAGCCGTCAGACTTAGAGGTTCGCCAGGAGATGGCCTTCGTCTCCAGGCCGTAAAAGACTCCAAAACTTTAAAGGCTTGTAACTTTGCTTCTACAAGTCCGTTTGACTTGATTCAAAAAAGGTTCGGTCGCTATTGACCTGCCCTAAGTGATAGACTACTTATAAAATTTCATAAGTAGTGCTAAAAAGTTGAAAATTTTAAATTCACTATTTTTGGAGGTTTTCTGGGGTTTTCGACCCTGCTGAAGTCAATGAAAGCATTTTTAATGATGTCTGAGCCAGTCTTCTCATGCTATAAGCGGCTTTTCACTGAAAGCGAGCAAGACACGGAGAGTTTTGCTGTAATATTCCACTGACAGGGTGTTCCTTCGGGACGGCGGACGATGCCGTAGTGATAAGTGTGGCAAGGGAATGTGTCATATTTGAGACCGTAACCGCTGGGACAACTCATGTCTCATGTTGGGCATTTGACACAGCTCTCAACGTAGCACTTTGAACGCCAATCGGTTGAGTCTTAGCTATCTTGTCATGGGTGGCCTCTAAACATCTCCATTGCAAAACGCTGGTGAATCAAGCACTCTACGGCTTGCTATCAAGCTGATCAAAGCAATAACTTGGGATGTTTCCTCAAGGTTTTCAAGTATGCTAAGTTCAAATGTGCTATCAGATTTCAAATTTAACTAAGTCTAAGGCAGCTTTGAGGGGTTAGATCCCAGCTACTGTTCACTACTACCTTTGACTCGGCGTTGCTGTTACCACTTCGGGGCAGTGACAATGATGTCTTCAGCTGTAAATAGCGGGTATCGGGGAAGATCTCTCACTTCCCTAGTGATCAGTACAAGGCCTTCGGGCTGTCGACGGGATCGAGTGCCACTCACTACACTCAAATCTATCATTCCTCACTAAGTGTAAAAATCATTGTTTTCCGTTTTTCGCTTCAGAAATGCCGAAATACAATAATATGAAGACCAGTTTCAAACTGTGTCAATGCCGGAAGGTATTCCGAGCTGACGCCTTCAAGAAGCGCGCTTATACTAACAAGAAACAGATAGGGGTCGCTCGCTACTATTGCGGAGCCCACAAAGTCAGTCGCTTAAGTGAGCGGCTGGAGGATTGGCACTCACAACACAGCGAGTGTCAAACAGGCGAAGTAGGCGAAGAAGAACGGAGTTCACTCTTCGCCACTGAGCTCCGTTCTTTGGAGCTACAATCTGCCAACGAGCAAGAACGGAGTTCACTCTTCACCACTGAGGCCACTGAGCTACAATCCGCCATTGAAGCGATTGCCGCTGTATCCTCACTTAGTAGCGAGAGCTCGCTGACCAGCAGCGATAGTGAGGAGGAGGAGGAGGGAGAGCTACAGTCGCAACTTATCGAGGACGTCGACCTCGATCGCGAGACCCCTACAGCCGTAACTGCGAGTGGAATTGCAACACAATGTCGCAATTTTGTCAAGCGCCCGCCGGTGATCGCCGAACGGGATAGACTAAAGAAAGAGGTGGAGAAGTTGAAGGAGGAGGCCTTCTCATACAAGGCAAAGTATGAGGACCTAAAGAACGTGGCCGGAGAGATGAAGAAGGTGAAGGAGAGATTAAGCGAGCGGGATGGCGAGTTGGAGCAGGAGAGGCTCAAGACTCTCGAGGGGAAAGCCAGAGAAGAGGCTTTACTAGCAGAGAGGGAAAGTAGGGAGAAGGAGATACGAAGGTTGAAGGAGGAAGTGGAGAGACTCCGTGTGCAGATGGCTAAGGTGGTCGAGACGAACCACGAGCTGCACCGTTCGGCGCAGCTGGTGGATCGCGATCGAAGGTTGCGTTCCAGTCGTCTGCACATCCCTATTAGAAAGGGGAGAGTAGCAGAAACTCCTCTCTTGTACGAGCGTGGAAGAGGGGAGAAATGCTACTCTCGGGTGAAGAAAGGGGTGGAGTGTCTACACTTCACCTTCGATCATCGTGATCCGATCTCGAATTTCCTTTATGAGGAAGCGTCCGAGAAGATCTGTAAGTAAAAATGACTAAATTAAAATGTAAGATGATAACTCACTACTTCTTTCTTTACAGACATCCAAGAGAAGCGACCACCCGCCCGTTGCCGGAGCCGCAGTCGAAACAGCAAGCCTGAGTCCCTACCACACACCCCGAGAACGAACCACCGGCTCTCTTAAGGGCCACCATGGGGCAAGACATGATAGAACCTCCACGCGGTTTGCCCTGGGCAGTCTTCGGACTGGCGAATACTATCATTAAGTTGAATCTGCTATCAGTCAACTTGAACGTTGCAAATGAAGTTCGGTGTAATACTTCCTTTCGACGGGCGTTCCTGTAAAGGGCGGCGGTGAAACCCGTAGCTATGTATACCGCAAGGGACATTCGGCAATGGTCAATCTTGTTAAACCTCTCTGCGTCATGTTTGCAAGTGATTGCCTCTATCTCAACGTAGTATGCATTCGCGCCAGGGCGACATTTAGCCAACTGTCGAAGGTTGCCTAAAACTTTCCATTGCATACGTTATGAGAACCATGAGTTCTACCTGTCTCTATCAATGAGACGAATTGATGAATGGAATGAAATGGGAGGACACTCACGCGCCACACGCAACATAACACACTTCTCTCTTCCGTAGTCTAACAAGCTCTTTACACATGGATCGCAGTCGATTGCTATCCCAGAATCATGTAAGCTATCTGAAGTTTATTTAACACTATTTCATCTACCATCATCGCCCATATGAAATGTTATAAGATTTACAAGTTAGACTAAGCGTGCTACTATTTCCAAATGAAAAAGTATACATGGTTAAATCATCCACTGAAGTCCCGTTCAAGTAAGTCAGTATGAAAGCAAAGATAATACGAAATAAAAATTTATTATGGCATGTATTTCAAAAGGTCTTCATCGTCAATATCGTCCCAGAGTCTGGCTTCACATAGATAACAAAAACAGTTCAGTTGCTTTAATCGTTCTTCCACTGCGAGCCTCACTTTGTCAATATACTCCCACTCCTCCATAGTTCGTGGCTGGGAGTTAGGGGTGTACCACTCCCATAATTGGTGGAGGAATTTCGTGCTGGTGATCTCCATCACATCGTCAGTATCGTACTGGAGATACTCCACCTCACGCCTGTTAAGTCGGGACACTCCTTCTCACATACACTCTCTTCGTTGTCCGCTGGTAATGACAACTTTCTGATATTGTCCAGTCGGTACACCTTCTCTACCTTCCCCTTCGTTGGAGCGTTTGGTGCAACGAGCGCCTTGGATGTTGAGCATGGAGAAGAGAATTTTGTGTTTGGTGTGGTCGGAGGACTTGTCATGTTGACTGTGAATAATGACTTTGAAATGTTTTCTAATTCTGAAGTATCAACAAGCAACCAATCAGAATGAACAGCCAATGAATGATGAATATGAAAGTATATATGCAAAGTGACATTCGTGTCATTTCACTCTGTCTTTGAGACGTATAAGTGAAGTGTTCTCTAGCGAATTCTATATTTGAGGTGTACAAGTGAACTGCTCTCTAGTGAATTCCAAATTTGAGACGTATTATTTGACTGAAGTATCAACCTTAAACTTGATTTCATTGAAATGGTAAGTTGAAAATTTCTTCACTCATCTCCCTCAAACGTGTGGCTAATAGCATTTTCCTCAATTTCAGGCATCAACTTCATCACCAACACCCTCCCTTCTCGAGGAAAGTTTAGAGTTGTTGAGTCAAGGTAGGTTGTAACAATACACTGAGACTTGAACAGAGATGATAGAATGATTTCTCTTTCAGGTGATACCAGTCCCATCTCGAGCGAGTCCATATCAACATTGTCGCGGGAATGCAACGATCGGGAATGCTGACTGTGGACACATCTTCACGAGGAAGCGAGGTGTTTGTAGACCTAAGTCAGCATCAATCTCCGAAGGTAGGGATGATTCTGTTAACGATGTCTCCTTTTCTTGCGATTTATGCATTCAGTCTTTTGAGTCACATTTTGAACTATCTTCGCACTGACTTCAACATACACACACGAACGATACCTACACCAACGGTACCTCCTCTATCCGACTCACTGAAGTGTCCATAAATAATTTAGTGAGGAACTACCAGATGGACTCCTCAGAAACCATTGCTAACTTTGAGGAATGGTTTCATCAAAATTCATCATTGATAGAAGCGCTCTTCAACAATTTAGACAATTTTAGGATGAAGGCGCTCATCTATCTCAAAATAAAATATGTAAAAATCGACCACCATACTGGACAAATAATAGAGAGGTTGGAGTTTCACATACCCTCCTCTCCTGCAACCGAAGTTGTAGACTGTGAGTCTTGGATAAATTTTCATATCCAAGGGTTAAAATTAAATATAGATAAATTTAACGAGCGTGATAGTGGACTCGTTTTTGATGGTATTGAGACCGCCATGATTAAAATCAGTTTATTAGGAAATCATAGTGGTCGAGGCTCCTTTAAACTTCCGAAAAATTTAAGAAATAAAGCAGCAGTCATTTCTGTAGATTGCGAATCGCAATGTTTTAAGTATGCCGTCCTCTCCATTCTCCACTATAATGATGTGCAGAATAGTCGATACCGCAAGAGTAAGTATCAACAGTGGGAGAATGAATTAAACTTCGATGACTGTAATAGTGACGATATGAAAATTAAAGATATAGAAAAATTTGAAAAATTGAACAACATCAAAATAGTTCTCCATGTTTGGGAAAAAGGATTGAAGGGTGTGCGCTACAACTCGCGTTCGAGTTGTTATGAACGTACAGTAAACCTGTTATTAGTAAAACAGGATGATAGTGAGGAATGGCACTACTGCGGTATTCCCAAAATCTCTCGCTTATACCACCACTTAGAAAACTCTAGTAGAGAGTTATATTACTGCGACAGATGTATTCGCCACTTTAGGAGGAAAACTAAATTTGAAACTCATTACGAATGGTGTAAGCGAGGTAAAGTCTATGCTGACATCGAATGTTATATCGATGATAACATCCATCGACCAGCAGCCATTTCCTGCTATGAAGTATGGCATGATCACTTTAGGAGTAGGCAAAATAAAATGCGCGTCTGGCAAGGTGAGGATTGTATTTACCAATTCCTACAATTCCTCGAACAGGCTGTAAAATTTCAACAAAAACATGATGGTGAACTCTATCGCAGATCATTGCATATGACAGCAGATGATCAAGCAAAATTTGATAGTTGCAACATTTGCCCCAAATGTAGGAAAACATTTGACGATGATAAGATTAAGAAAGTGCGCGACCATGATCACATCACTGGTAAATTTAGAAACGCACTATGTTCAAAATGCAATTTTTCACTTAGGATGAAACGGCGTACATTACCCGTCATTTTCCATAATTTCAAGGGCTACGACAGCCATATGATAATAAAAGGAGGTTTAGGTCAAATGAAAGAGTGGAAGCTTGATGTAATAGCGCAAACGAGAGAGAAGTTTATGGCCATGACAGCAAAAGTGCCTGTCGATAAAACTAAAGAAAATAAGACGGTCTATTTTGATATAAAATTTTTAGATTCCTACCAACTTATGACTGCATCACTGGCCTCTCTCGTGCAAAATCTAAAGTCTCTTCCACTAACACAAAATCTTAAGAAACAATATCCAAATCTAACCGATGAAGTCATCACACGGAAAGGAGTCTTTCCATATGCATATTTTGATGCGATTAGTAAACTCGGCGAGACTTCTCTTCCGCCCATAGATAAATTTAAAAATGATTTGACCGGCGCAGAATGTAAGACCGAAGATTATGATCATGCACAAGATGCATGGATAAAATTTGACTGCCATACATTTGGCGAATATATGATTGCCTACCTTAAGTTAGATGTATTTTTGCTGGCTGATGTATTTCAGGAGTTTCGACGAGTGGCATTAGAAGAAGATAAGTTAGATCCCGTCCACTTTGTCAGTCTACCAGCCATGTCATTTAAGTCTGCTTTTAAAATGACTGGTGAGACCATTCATCTCTTACAAGATCCAGAGATGTATAATTTATTTGAGCGAGGAATTCGCGGTGGTCTCACATTTGTAAATAAACATAGGTTAAAATCAAAAATAGTAGGCAATGACCAGACTCATCTGAAGTATTATGATCAAAATAATTTGTATGGTAGTTCATTATCCAAACCGCTACCTCACTCTGAGTTTAGCTGGTTAGATGATAGTGATATTCAACATTTCTCCAACCCTTCTAACATACTAGCAATTCCAGATGAAGGTGATTGGGGATATTATTTTGAGATAGATCTAATCTATCCAAATAATATTAAACATAAAACCGTAGATTTTCCACTCGCACCCGAATCAGGTGAAGTGAGTAAAGATATGTTTTCCGACTTTATGAAACAATTTCATAAAGATTTAGAATCATGCGGTCAACCCGACTATAAGCCTTGCCGCAAACTTTTACTCACCCAGTATGATAAGGAAAACTATCTAGTCCACTTTAGCATCTTAAAATTTTATTTAGAAATGGGCATGATTTTAAAAAGAGTTCACCGCATTATTAAATTTAGACAGAAAGCCTTCCTCAAACCATATATTGATAGCAACAGCCAGAAACGTGCACTAGCCCAAAATAATTTTGAAAAAGATTTTTATAAATATAAGAACAACAGTCTATTTGGTAAGACGATGGAGGATGTTAGAAAGCGCGTAAACTACAAACTAGTTAATGATGATCAAAAGTATCACAAATTGACCTCATCACCTCTATTCATCGATAGAGACATTATCGATGAGGACCTTATAGGTGTTAAAATGATAAAATCTGAAGTTGAGTTGTGCAAACCCATCTATATTGGTCAAGCTGTACTAGATTACTCCAAGCTTGAAATGTATCAACTCTTCTATAAAATACTAAAACCGTGTCCTCTCGTAAAAGAGGTTCGTTTGTTGGGTGGTGACACAGATAGTTTCTTCTTAGGTATTACCACTCAAAAAGATTTAAATTTTAATGAAGTAGGAAAATCTTTAGAAAGATATTTTGATACATCAAATTATCCTACTGATCATCCACTATACTCCATCAAAAATAAGGCCAAACTTGGTTGTTTTAAGGATGAGACAGCAGGGAAGGAGATAGCTGAAATGATTCTCCTCCGCCCTAAAATGTATTCTATGAAATTAAAGGATAGTGATGATAGCATTAAGCGCGCTAAAGGCATATCAAGATCATTGGTCTCTAACATGAAACATAAAAATTTCAAGGGAGCCTATAGAAATAAAAATATAACGTTTGTCAATATGACAATCTTAAAATCTAAGTCGCATGAGATCAAAACTCATACTTTTAGGAAACGGGCGCTTTCAGCATGGGAGGATAAGAGGTGCTGGCTAGAACACAACATATCTCTTCCACATGGACATCCTGACACAAACATACCACCGCCCAAAAGAATTAAACTCACACTACCACATTCAGGAGACGTCTTAGCATAATCATCCTTAACTTAGTATTTTGATGTTGATTTCTGTAGATAAACATTGTTGTTTTATGTATCTCATGAGATTGTTTTTTCCTTGTGAATATGTGTCCACATCTGTACATTCCCCATGTGATGACTTTTCCACTGAAAGACATTTTTCCTATCCCTGTATATTTCCACCCTTCACGAAGTAAAAAGACTTTTTGTATATAGCAATGTTTATTGAAGTGCGCTCATGTATATATTTTCAGTGGATGTTGTATAAAGTCTATTGCTTCACATTCATGTACATATTTCAATAAATGTTGTATAAAGACTTCACTTTGTTTTCCGAAACACTAACGTTATGAGGGATTTAGTATCTTTCACGTGGATGCACTCTTGTAAACCATTGGTAATTTTGATAGCAATAGAGGGTATAGTTTGTTTGACGACGGGATGATAGAAAATAGATTCAAACATCTTCTCGACTATTCCATATGAAGCGTCTTTATCATGAATGAAATCACGTAAAATGTATTCTTTTTTCTCACCAACAGAAATAGGTAGAATCAAATCACTTTGAATGTAAAGGTGCTGTTCATGTTTATCAAGTGTCATTGGTGTTTCTATACCAATCGTATGCGCAGCAGCAAACACAGTTTGTAGCATTGAAAAACCAAAGAGTTTTTTCAAATTTTTACTCAATTGACATTGAATGTCATCACCCAGTCTCAGAACAACGCGTTGATTTTCAATTGAAAACGAAATGTGGTGTGTCTTTACATCATATTTACTTTTCATCACATGCTTCAACTTCTGTTGTATATAAGGATTTACTACATGAATGAAGCTTTCAACTGTATGATATAGACGCGGCATTATATTGATAGCAACTTTAGATTCTTCATAAGACTGGTAAATTTTCTTGATGCGATCGCCATAGATGTCCACCCACCATTCATCATTAACTGAATCAGCTTTAGTGTGATATTCATGAGAAGTATACACCACACCGCTTCCAATAATAGGTGTATAATGTCTTACAAAATGACGCAAGGTTGGAGAGATATAAACTGTAAGTTTGTCATTATATTTCTGAATAACCAACTTATTTTTGTTCGCCATAATTTTCTCTCCATACTTCTTACCCACAGTCTCATTCCATCGTTTTACTAACTCAATAAGTGATAAAGGTTGAACACCACGCTTTTTCAAAATGATGCGTTCTTCGCATTCTACAACATCTTCATCAAATATTTTAAATCTATAATGAAATTTGTTGATTCGATTTGAATAAACTTTTTTAACATTTGCAGTAGCAATTGATGTTAGATGTAGTCCATGACCAAAACCAAGATGTGGATAGAATTCATTATCCAACCTCAGCGTAAGACCTTTAGTAAAAGAATGAAAGCGGAGGAACTGTCTCCCACTCCAATGATAGATAGTAAACTCATAAGCTTTCTGATTTTTATTCTTCATGATGAAAGTATTACCACTGTTGAATGCCTTAATAATTTTCTCATTCCCAAATGGTTCATAAGAATCTGATTTTATCTGAATCCATTCATAGTTCCACTTTCCATCTGATGTTAAATTGTATGGGAACTGAAATGCATTATTCATCGTTATTCCATCATGGGTGCGAGAAGTCAATATCATTTCTTCCAAATCATTCACATTCTGAATATTGCTATCATAGCAAATACTAGAAACGCTAACCTCCCATTCACCTTCTAAATGTAGTGGGCGATTTAATTCTACTCGATAGTCTGATGGTTTATTTTTGGGAAATTTATTCATAGAAGCATTACTGGGCAAGTAGATTAGAAACGAGTCCTTATTTTCACTTTCCATATTATTCACATTGGAAAAATATATTAGCATACTTTTGCATTAACTCTTCATTCGGAAATGGAGTGTAATACTTGTCACAGCATCTTTATGAAAAGGAATCAATGCACCAGCATCGTCATAAATGGCAATATCAATTTGTGGGATGTAGTTTGATTTCAGCTTTGTATAATGCACTTTCTTGAAAGTATGCTCAGATAAAATACTGCAGCTTTTTGGCTGGTATGGTATCATTGCTAGCAATGGAGCTTCAACATCTCCCACACGTACATCTTCACCAATATTGGAATATATCTGAAAATAGTTAATACGACGCGATAGTGACATGTCTGCGCTAGCTTTGGTTACAGTACCACTTTTAAAGATATTTTGATCAAAACCCAAAATGTCCATTAGAGTTTTATCCATAATTAGTTCAATACCTTTTCCACTTATAGTGAGAGACAAAGTACCTTCTTTTTCAGAAAATGAAATATGTTGGTCATTAATCACTTCATTTAAATAATCTACAACCAATTTAACCGAAGTAATAATGCGAGGCATCAACACTCTTGTTTCATGTAAGATACCACCTAAAGGCTCTACACACTTTCTGTATAAAGATACGGTCCATTCTGTATCAAATTGATTTGGCCTTTCACATGGTAAATGTTGCATATCAGATTTTCCATGAACAGCTGCAGAACGATGTCGTAAGAACTGATGAAAATCTTTTGAACAAACTAATACTAGATCATCATCATTTAATTTGCTTATTGCAATATGATTAGATGATTTAATATAAGTCAATGTTGCCCCTTGTTTGCCATCAACTCGAAGGAGATAATTAAATTTCTTCAATAATGTTTCAGGAGTCATGTTTGTCTTTCTTGGCTTAATCACAATCTTCTTCACCAACGTCTTCTCATTTCTTGGAATAAGATCTACATAATAAGCTTCCTCTCGATATATTAACTGTTTATGACCACTTATGTGGTAATTAACGTTAAAATTATCATAGCTTGTTAAGGCGCTAGCGAGGTAACCTAAATCATTTCTTAAACTTGGACTTAAACCAACAATCCAATCTTTCTCAACTACATGATGTACATAATTATGATCATCATTGTGCGGAGTAAATTGGACAATATGTTTACACGCTTTATTCAAGAAATCATATATAAACTTTTTACATGATAAGAGATCTTTCTTTGGCCACTGTGGAATGTATACTCGGCACCCCTTTTCACATTAGTAAGCAGCTGTACGTCTCATATTAATAGTCATCACCTCATGATCAAAAGTATAGACACAGTTGCTATAAACAAGTTGAGTGACACCCACTTCCCAATTTCCATTTAGCTGTTGTACATGATCAATGGGAGTAGAAAAGAGTGCGGCTCGATTACTAGTAAATCTCTTTGTAGCCACATTGCTAAGCAAAATATGATAAAACGACATTTTTATATTGCTGATCTGCGACTTTGCATAACATCATGAAGACTTGGATTTTGGACTCTCTACAATATATCAGAGTTGATCGTGATGGAAACGTACACTTCAAAAATTCTCATGGTCATACATCAAGAGGAATTACATTAACATGGCGACAATTTGTCAACCTCAATGATATCATGAGGGATTTGGAATATTTTGAAACATTAAGATTCATCTCCTTGGGTGATCAAGTTTGGCTTCAACATTACAGAAATGAAATTCAAATCTACCATTCTCATTCCACAAACTGTTTCTCATTTCGCAAATACAATTGGGAGAAGTATAGAAGATACATACATCGCTCCATCATGACATTTATTCGTCGTGAGTTCATCGCCCTACTATGCAAATCTTAATCAGACATGACTATCACGCACCATGAGTTGGAAATTAGATTCCCTACAACGTATTGAAACGGATCATGATCGAAACGTCTATTTCAAAGATTCAACTGGAAATGTGAGAAGAGAATTTGCTTTATCTTATCGTCATTTTCAATCTCTACATCATATCATGAAGGATTTGAAATACTTCTATATGAAAAGACATTCACGTATTGGAAATCGCATCTGGCTGCGCGTCAACAATCGGCGAATTCAACTCTATCATTCCCAACTTCATACTAACTTCACATTTCATCAAGGTAGTTGGGAAAAGTATAAAAGGAAGGTACATCGCTCAATTTACTCATTCTTTCATCATGAAGCGCCATCGCTACACCATCGTCAACATTCTCCGTCGCTTCAGACTCTACACCAAAATCGATCTCACAACATTACACCAACAGCTTCCAAACAGCAAGTATTACCCGGGCCGTCCTCAAATGTTAGTGGTGAAGATGAACAATTCACGGAATCTTCAACTCTTCCCAAATGGGACTGTACAGATTCTCGGCGCCCTTTCTCATTCATCGGCGCAGTCAATGCGCTTCGAGCTACAAAGACTACTACGTCGGATATGGAAGAGGGAGAGGTGTGTGATGTCGAATCTGACTGTGGACAATATGGTGATCTCTACTCAATTGAGTGACAGTCTATCATTTTTGAAGATTCGTACTAGCAGTTACAATTTGTGTTATGAACCCGAACTTTTTCCTGCAGCTTTCATTAGTTGTTGGTTACCTGTGCATGTGGCAATCTTTCATAATAGTAAAGTGATCATTACTGGACTAAAATCTCATGTACAAGCAAATGTGATCCTAGACTATCTCATTGAGTATGTACGTACCCAGCGGATTGTAAAATAAAAAACAATTTTTCCAACATGATGTTTTTATTTCAAATCATGATAGAACTTACAAATCATTTTTTCATTAGAGGATGGATTACATGAAAAGTTTTGAATAATAGATGCAAATCGAGATACATGTAAACGTTTTAAGATGAAGTACAGTACAAAAGCACCACACGTTGATGAAAGTGGATGTTGTAGTATGCGTTCATTTCGCTGATATTGACGCGTATGTTTTCTCAACCACTGCTGTGTTGGTATATTTGGAGGTTGAGCAAGAGAGTCAAATAGTTCACCACGTCGGTCTTCTCCAATAAAGATCGCTTTCCAATGCTCACCGCCTAAATTCTGCGAATGAGTGTTTAGCACAATAAAGATGGGATAGTGATTTACTGCAGGTGGTAAGGTATCGAGTGAATAGACATTATCGAAAGCTTTCAACGTCGCTTCGTCTGCATTACGCTGCACTTTAGTCTTAATATCGTCAGCAGTCAACCAACTCATTAACGATTATACTGAAGAATCACGTCACGATACTTTGTAATTTCAATATTTGAATCGAAGACTGCATAAATTAATACATTGATCGTCTCAGGTAGTGTTCTTTTGAACGTCAAATCCAAACGAATATTATGAGGCACGTTCGCTTGACGATAGGGTGCACTAATATCGCTGTCAGCAGTCAAATCAAATGCATAAATAGTATATCCACTCTTAAACTCTTTCATAGTCAGTCCGTTTGTGTCATCCGTATTGTAAAAGCCAAAGACATCCATAAAATCAACATAACTGCGCATAAATTGATCCGAAGCAAAATCTGGTTTGTAGGGTGGACCAGGATGACTCACACCATTTACACGTAAAGCAATTTCACTTAACTGATTGTGTTTAAAATTGAAAGGATTCTTCTTTATATTACCATTAAATGCATCATTTTCAACCATTGCCACCATGAGGAGCTTCGGTGCTTCCGATGGAAAGAGGCCATCTTTCATGAAACTCTTTTGATCTTTCGGAATTGTAAAGGTGAGAAGCTTTGTATGCTGAACGGGGTAAATGGCATTTTGGCGGTTAAGGCCTTCAGCATGCCCTCTAATGACACTTGGATTCGGTACTACTCGACGAATGTAAAGTGCAATATCTTCCACATGAATTCTAAAATTGTCAACTTTAGCAAATGCATTCAGCGCAAATTCAGGTTTATTCAATGTCAGCTTGAGTCGCATGCTGGTATTACAGAGTAAAAACTTTGACTGTCTAAAGAAGTCTAAATTTAGCGGACCATATAGCTGACATACTCTACTATCTTTAATCATAGCAGATCGCTTTACAAAGCCACTGTTTGTTTCAACATCAAATTTTCCTGCTTCATCTCTGTACCATCCCATGGCTTCCATATGACTTTTTTGTGCTGCTGGATGAAACTGTGATACATGATTGAAATATGATTTATAGGGATAATCGCTTTGACCACCTTCCACCTGCTGCTCTCCAATCGTTAGAGAAACATCGCGAAGTAATGTAGTCAATGGTAAATTGTTCAGTCCAACTTTATGTGCATCGTCAATAGCAGTTCCATCTGCTTGCTGAATTCTAAACCTCAAATCAAGCATCGCATAACTCAAACCTATGTAGTCATCACTACCACCAGGAATAACAAATTCAATGGGGCCAGCATTCTCAGCTGTTCGAGGATGATAATCTACAATACTTGAACTAAGAATATCTGTCTGTATGGCTTGTTGATCGAACAAACAAAAACCGGAAGTTTTACACTCCATGATTAGAAGTTATAGCAGCGTCGTCGTTTAGCGCCTGATGAATGATTAGAGCCTCTACGACGTTTGCGTGAATGCCTTTTGACTGAAGATCGCACCTTACCAGCTCCGCGATGTTTCCTCCCTTTATTCATTCGTTTAGGTGATTTCTTTCCTTGAGTAACACCAGCAAAGGTCTGCTTCAATGTTTTTAAACCGCGTTCCTTCCCACGATTCAACAAACTGCTCTTAAAACTTCTACCTCTGGAAAGATCACTAGCAACATCACCAGCAAAGCCAACGGCATTACTTAAAACATTTCGTTTTAAAGATCTACCGACATTGGATATGAGAGGTGCTACAACAGATTTCAGTGCACCAAGTATGCTACCTCCACGTTGGCGGCGAGCGCCGATGTAAATTTGTCCTCCACCACTTACATAGGAGGGTCGTGAATAAAATGAGGCAGTTGGATTCATTGCTCAAACCCTAAACATTGTTAGTTACAACTTTGCATGAATCACTGTCGATCACTTAGATGAAAGATGTCGGCACGACGCATCCAAGAGTTCATACTTGAAGGATAACCAGTCCATTTAACAAGACACCATTCTTCACCTTGCCGTTTTTTACATCGAATGATTTTCTCTACCAAATATGTTTCACTTTCAGTGACTACCTCAATCTCATCGCGGTAAAAGCTACCCTCAATTTCTTCATTATCGTAATCTTTCAACTTGTAGGTGGTCGGAGAGTCTTTTTGATTAATCCTTGATATTGTAAATACCTCCTCTGTCCAATTCGGAAGGTACCCTTTGGCAAAAACACTTTTCACTTTTGAGATACGAACTTTATCGCCAATTTTCACATCACTTTTCACATAAGTGCGTTTACGTTGGAATGATTCGCGCACTTTATCTACATTGTCAGCATTTACATCTACTGGTCTGAGTCCAATAGAACGATGGATAGAGTGATTGTAGGCATGGAGTGTATCTTGTAGAACCTTTGTCCAATTTTGTATCAAGTTGGCAGTAAAATGTCGCCACAAGCGATTTTTTAATGTGCGATTAAAACGTTCAACGAGTGCAGCTTTATAAGCACTCTTTACACTAAACAACTCAATGTCATGCCTCTCAAATAATCTTGTCACATGCTGATTTTCAAACTTTTTTCCTTGATCACTCTGAATTCTTTTTGGAATGCGACCTTCTCGAAAAATTGTTTGGAATGCTTTTGCTACTCCTTTCCCTTCTTTTGTTTTTAAAGGTTGAGCCCGCGCATAACGCGAGAAAATATCAATGACGGTTAAAATAAAATTATTACCCGAGTTATGTTTTGAAATGGAGGCGACATCGCACAAATCTGCTTGCCACTGTTCATCGATGTCATGAACAATATAATGGCGGGTGCGGTACTTCTTTTTCGCTTGTTTGTGGAGTGTATAGGTAGCCTGACCCTTTAACCATCGTTTCACTTGTGATTGTGGAAGATCACTCGCTTTTGATAATTTCTTGATAGATGCAAATCCTGCCGGATGTTTTACATCATAATAGATTGACTTCAAACGTTCAGTCGATGACGACTGACTCTTTTTCCTCCTTCTCATCTTCTTGTTTTCTTGCCTTTCTACATTTACAACAACTACAGCATTTAGCTTTAGCGGTTTTGCGATCGTGTTCACATTGCTTAGGGGTTTCATTATGAGAGCTGGCGCAGCAAGTGCAAGTGCAAGTGCACATTCACCTCTGGCGGCTCATTACATGGCAAGCAACACATCTGCTTCATATTAAGTCTGAGAACATGTATTTCCTGGGAGGAGCTGTTTTACGTTTTCCTTTTACCAGTTTTAGTGGCGATGTAGATCTACGTCGAGTTCTTCCTCTTGTTTGCTTAGTGAGTGTGGGAGGGGATGTAGCAGGTGACGACTTAAACCAATTTGTTGGCATTTTCATCGTCTGAAGCATTGGAGTAGTAGCCACTGTTGAATCAAGTTCTTTCAATGTCTCATTATTCAAAGCAAATTTTGGCACATGCTTTTTCAATAGTTTAAGAAAGTATGACCAATCAGGTGGAACATAGCCCTGACGGCGCTTTCTACGTGTCGCATACTGAATCAAGTCTTCATAACGTGAAGCATCAATCACTTTATTTTCATCTGTAATGATTTCTCCTCTATCATTTACATTGAGATGGGGCTCAATACTATTGAAAAGAGATATGGCATGTGCGCGAGATGCTAAAGGTGTAGCAGTCGATACAGAGTCACGCATCTTATTCTTCAAGTTTTTCAATTGCTCAACAGTTTACGATTGTAATAATACAGCACGATGTGGATCTTTGATGTGAACATTTTGCTGATAATCTATTTCTTTCCTATACATTTGATTTGCAAGAGGTTGCTTTACTTGCTGCATGGCAGTCAATTGTACATATTCAGCCTGAGGAATAACAATCATGCGAGAATAAGAACTCATAGTTTGTAGATAATCATGGGAGTTTTCAAAATATCACTTCGAAATCTAAATTCTTCCGGACACTCTTGCGTAAAGTCAATGAATAAGTAACCGTATGGTTTTTCAGTAGCTGCTTGAAAAATTTCAATTAAGGCTTTTGATCCTCTGGGTGCAACTTGTCGCGCTAAAATTTCAAATTGACTTTTATCTCGCGGATTCTTGAAAATAGCATAATAGTGTGTATTCAGGTTTCGTGTACGAGCTTCTTTTCCATCAGGAAACAAATTTTGTGTAATATAGATGATAAAACACCTTTTATGGTGTGCTGCACGAGTGAACATATCTGTAACATCTTTTGAATTCTTACTTTCTTTTAATAAATCATCCAATACAACAACATCATTAGACTGAAGTTTATCCACTGCAATAATTCCTTCATGTCGAATAAAGTTGCGACTTTGCAATTCCTGAAACAGCGACGGTTGATAAATACCATAACACCAAATCACTCGATTGATAGGTTCCTTAAACAACTCCCTTCTTTTATCCAATAAATTCAGCGTGAAAACAGTTTTACCTGCATGAGATAGACCTGATACAGTCAGAACTTTATCACATTGAAGTCTGAAATCCATTTTATTACTTTGAGACTCAACATTTGCATAATTAACGCTTAGAGCCAAAGATATTTCCCAATAGGTTGCCCACGGCAGGAGCTATCATTGGAAGTATTGCTGAAAGGAAACCGCCCTTTTGTGTTAGAGTTTTCCTCTTTCTTTGAAGGGCGACTTTAGGATTGGAGATGAAACGCAATTTCGTAGCATATCGCTTAAGTAACTTTCGTTGTTTTGGCGCTAATTTCTTCGTCCTCAACTTCCTCACATGAGAAATAATTTCACAAATGAATTTATCGTTAGCATGTCGTATAGCATTGTATCGCTGATTTGCTTTCATTCGTCGGAGAGCTTGAATGGCTGAAGAAAACTTTTGACTTTTACGTTTCGCCATTTTCCGTGTTAGTCTTTGCTAAAACCTATCTTTACCACATTTGCATAGGTACTAACTATTGCGACATAAGTGACACTCGAAATGAGCAATATCACAGTGGTTACATTGGCAAAGTTGAATGCAATTACGTATAAAACAGCGTTGACAAAAAGCATGCTTACATCTCTTGAAGATGCGCTTTTCATTTCCATCCTTTCGCTTACATACATCGCAACACATAGTTTCACCGTTACCGATGTCTATAGCAAGTTTTTTTGAAGATATGAATTTGCTAGCCTTTTCTAAATAATAGACGCATGTACAGAAGGAATATACTTCGAGAGTGAGCAGACATAGCTCGAAAACCAGTTGTGCTACAATCAAGTACCACTGCATTTTCAATTTTTCTTTATGGAAAGTTGAATGTGAATATCTGAAATCGCTTCAATCACTAGACTGCTACCATGATGGTTAAATGCGTTAAGACGTTCAGCAATTTTTATCATATGTCTTTTAAAAAATTCTTGGGGGTGATCTACCACTTCCATTGAATAAGAAGCAAAATGGAAAGAGAGACTTTCCACCTCTTCCTTTCCAAAATGACTAAACTTAATTTTCGCAACTAATCGCGCCATGATAATGCTATCAGAGAATGTATTCATTAACTCTAGAAATAGAGTGCTAGCATCATCGACCACTGCTTCGATGTCGGTCTCATCTTTATGAAATTTTATCACATAATCTTGAACAGCTCCTTTTAAACTTTGCCTATGAAAACGTAATGTTCCGCAGTCGTTTGAGAAAGACATGATCGCCCTTTATCTAACCCATCCATTGCATGAAAACAACAACTCTTCTCATAGTAACATTTATTGAATAACGGTAACAAGCATGCATTATAAATCAATGGTTTGAAAGAGATAAAATAGATACAGCTGGTAACTATCATACAGCGAGCAATGATAACCATACAGGACTTTGGCAGTGTTGAGGTAAGGAGGAAAGAAGCATTGGTTATGAACGTAGCTACTACAACGAACAGACAAAATAGGAACACACAAATCCTTAAAACGTTTCGTGACTTCATGATAATGTTGATTCACTCTACTATCCCAAGGCGGGAGCAAAATATCATCAATGATTACATTGGGAAATACTTTCCTCTCCTTACCAGGATTATTACAAAAGATGCGTATAACATTGAAAGCAGCTAACCATCGTTTAAAGTCAATAAGAAGAGCACTCTCACAAGAAAAGCCATAGTCTTGCAAATATTTCAGATTGAGTCCATGAATGTGTTTTCTCGCCCATTGATCAACATTGGGATCGCAGTTGGCATGTTGATGATAGACACTAACAATCTGATATGTCCAATTGTTCATAGCAATAGCACTGAGCTCCTGTACAGGTTCACCCTCACAATCCATAAAAATGATGATAGAAGCCTAAAACGGAAATTACACATCTAAGGAAACGTTCTATAACATATTACAAAATGAAGAATTACATCGATGCTTTCCCGACAAAATACACAAATGATATGATGGCAACGAAGAAGTAAAATGTATCTAATAAGACCACGTCTACGACACTCAAACCACATAAGCGAATTGTCATAGGGTAGAGTTAGGAAAGGGCTAGTAATTCTCCTTCTTTGATTTGCGTTTTGATGTAGCATTCTTTTCCGACTTGCGCTTCGTACCACTGCTGTTAAGGATTTGATCAATTATGTCGTCCACGTTGGGTGGTTTTGGAATATATAGGATGGATTCCATATGCATGGAGAGAGAGGCTATTTTATTATCCTTGTGTCGACCATAATATAGCCCATTCACTTTGAAAAGGATATCCCAAGTACCTTCTCCGAGCTCATCACATCTGATGGCTATTGATTGATCTCCCTCCTTCTTATAGTAAGTACACCAATGTGATACCGGTAGGCAAATGTGATTACCATCCCAAATCTTTCTATAGGGAGTATCCTTGTCATCTCTAGCCTTCCACTCTTGAGCAAGAGGAGTAGGAATGTCCATATTTAATGTCACATACTCCTCAATAATATCAAGTTGGTGGCGAATGTACGGACTCACGGGGATCAGTATGTAGTCCCCATACTGATTGCGCATTATCTTGACATCCGTGGAAGGGAGCATTCCCGTTTGGAGTACTACGCTATGATCGTCATAACGCAAGACTTGTTTAAATTTACGCTGTAGCGGTGTAGGATTATGTACCTTGGTTGTTTCTTCCACTGGCCTCAGTTGTAGATGATCTGACCGTAGCGAACCTTGTAACGTTTGACCGCCATTTTGTCCTACTAGTGCAGCAGATGGAGTAGATGCCTGAAAATGAAAAAAGATTGTATTAAGTTTACGTTCAAGGGAGGAGAGGGAGGAAAGTAGCGACTTACCATTTTAGTTGGATAATAGAACAGGGAACTAGAGAGAGAAAATGTGCGTCCGTCACTCGTATGATTCAACGATGGAATGATTCTCACTGTGGAAGGCTCGCTATTTATATAGAAATGCTTGATTCTCATTGGATGATGATCCTCATTGGACAATAACATCAAGCTGATTCCAAATCTGACCTCCGTTTACCAATCCGAGCCTTCATTCGCCTGCTGGAGCTGTATCTTGGGAAATTCTAACTCTATCGTTTTTCGTCAATCTCCCAAAATCTTAAATGGCGTCTCACATCTAAACGAAGACAGATATGAACAAGCCGATTCTTTCACTGAATTTGTCTCACTCTTAGCTTTCAAACGAGCTATGGCACGACAAAATCCGTCCACTGGAAGCCAAAATCGAAGCGAGCTGTCCAGAGGGGGGGGGACGTCAGCAAAATTTTTTCTCTCCGATTGACTTGAAACTCACCATACAGATAGAGAATTTCACGCTGAATCCGAATCCGGCCTCCGTTTTCTCATCCGATGCTTCGTTTTGGCGCTACACACCAAAACGTCCCAAATTCTAACTCTGTCGTTTTTTCGAAAAATGTTGAAAATTTTTTCTCGCCGATTGACTTGAAACTCACCATACCGATGCAAAATTTCACGCTGAATCCGAATCTGGCCTCCGTTTTCTCATCCGACCACTCCTTCCACTCGAAACAGCCCATTTTACAACCCAACATTCAGCAGATTGCACGGAAAACATCACACACTGTAGCCTCAAGACTAATCCTGGCGGTCGCCCAAGTCCACCACGACACTCTGTCGTTCCAGAGGGGGGGTCAGACTCGAAGCACCACGGCGGCCGACCACGACACTCTGCCGTTCCAGAGGGGGGGGAGGGGGAGGGGGAGGGGGGCGCGCCGGTCGAGTGTTTGTCACTTGCTTACTACTTTCACTATAAAGAATTAATGAGCGAAAAATAACTGAGTCAAATGCATGATGAGTCAAATGCCGCATACTTAAACCTTGTATTTATCAGATGAAAAGATCTGCAGTTACAAGTAGTTGATTCTTTATTTTAACGGTTATAGAGATAGTTAATAGCACCAAAATCTGCCACTATTGCGTTTACATGCAACCAGAAGCTTCATCAGCACTGCATAGACATGGAGTTCAAAAGCTTCTATTTTTTAGATCTAATGAGAGCCCCACCAAGTGGATTGAATATTTTGTTTTTTTGCAGTAACTTCCAGATGTAATAAAAAAAGGCGACTTATCGTCTATCACTACCGTAGGTCTCTACAAAAGACCTCAGAAGTACAAGCTAGTACACGATGATAATCGTGTCAGTTTGATCACCTGAGGATGAATTGTTGCAAGTTGAATGAGCAGGTTCCTTTACGTATATGCATTTTATTATCACATGACAACTTGCTATGACAAGCTGATGTGTAATGGTGATGACTTGATCCTGCCAATTGACATCGGTCACATATGAGCGGTCGTAGGCTCATAGCTCAGACCTGAATGCAGATAACCTGAAGTCGTAGGTTCGGGTCCTACCCTCTGCGCATCTCTACGTGACAAATTGATCTGTCATTTATTCCGTTTCATATTGTTAATGAAATGTATTCAAGTACGTCTTCAGTCCACAATCATGTTGTAAAAGCTGCTAGCTTACTCATGCAAACTTCAGTATTCACAGCATATCAATAATTCAGCTGACAACTTGAATAAAGGAACAGACGATTTATGTGAGGAGAGAGTTAATCACTTTTCAATTAGGATTGTCTGCCGTTTCCCTTTTCATTATATCCGCAAAGCAATTACGATAAATCAATCGAGCTAGTGTTGGAGTTATCAGTTGGATTTCTTCCTCCTCCAATCTTTGTTTAAAGCCATGGTCGGAACTATTGACTGTTAATCAAGCGAATTACAGACAGTTAAGTTTGAGAAAAACAGTCAAGATAGACAGAAATACTGTTGTAGATCATTTGGGAAATATACAATTTTTTGTTGCTTCTCCCTTATTCAAAAAGTTGGAAAAAGAAAGCAGAGAATGATGTTCAAAAACAATTAGTTGGGATGTCTTACATCATCACATTCAGGTATTATGTTTATTGTTGAGGTCTTAGCAGTTCTTCGGGAATTCTGACTGTATCTGAAACCAGCGTTTTTTAAGAATCTATCCACACGGTCAAAGAGAAGCTTCACACGGTCAACAGTGAAAGCGAGAAAAGATCTACAGTGGAAACGTGAAGTCATAAAAGGGAAGAGCAATTATTCCGTTACAAAACTATTTTACACTGCCTTTATTTCATGTTATTATAATACTGCTGTGTTATTAATTAGATATTAAGAATAATTTCTCTTTTTTATGTTTACTAGTTAGGCTGTTATTGTCAATCAGTTCTGCTACTTTACATAGATTTTATACTGAAGTGTGATGTTATTTAAATTAATTTTTCAGGTTGCTGAGATATGCCACTGATTTTACTACTTGCAATGTGTAATTAAGCCTTGGCTGGTAGTTATAATTGATTTGAAAATTTGGGAAAGCCAATTTAAGTTGTAATTGTATTCTACTTTCATCAAACAATTCAATACATTTCGAATATAAAATCCATAGTCATCCCAAAGTGAACTTCGTTATCATAGTCATCCCTAAGTATAACATCGTTATAGGTTATCATCATTTTATGACTGGATATCATGAAATTGAGTTTCCTAGCGATGTTACGTCTTTTTTACTTGTCTTTTGAAGTTCAATTGAAAGTGACTATGGATTTTATAGTAAATATATTGGATTGTTTGATAAAGATATAATAACTTTAGAACTTGACTTTCCCAACCTTTTCAATCAATTACTGCTTACTATGAAAAATGTCTAGTATGAATAGATTAAAACTGAAGTTGTAGTCAATGAAGATCATCAGAAGACATTAAGTGTGATATACTACTCGTATGAAAACTGCCCACATTTTGGCCCGATTACCTTTAACTGACTTATTTCCTTCAAAATTGATTTGAAAACATTTGAATTTGCGTAGAAAATATTCGTACAAGTTTGGCTCTTGGTATATTTTATAATAACATGCAGGCAAAAGAATATTATGCAAAAAATAGGTTTCTGCATTTTCACCAAAATAACTCGTAGGATTATGGAAAAATTTCAGAGGGTTTATTAGTTAGCCAATCTCAATCAGCCTGTGAAGTTTCAAGTCCGGCACATTTTTCGATTACTTTTGATTTTGGCCACATGTGTGCAAATCCGCATAATAAATTTCTTGATTAAAACGTAAGTGCTTGATTTACATTTAATATGCACGGCATCATTATTAATGATCCTAATCCGGTAACAATTACGCTCTCATTAGAGTTGGCACGAAATATTTCGTTAAGTTTATTTTTTATTTCCTCAAAGTTTATTTTTTTCGAGTGCGATGTCGTTTTTCTTATGCACTGATATCATATCGAAGTTCTGCTTATGAAAGGTATACTTAAATTTATCATTTAAGAATTAATTAGTACTTCAAAGGCTGTGATAAGTAGGTGCTCATCAGTGGACTATCTAATCTTTCTTCACGAGCCAATCCAATCAAGTCAAGACAGAGGCATACCCCGGTCACCATGAATACGGTTGCGGAAATAAGACTGCTGCAACGTTCACCATTGTTTTACTCGTCGTTCAAGGAACGAATGATTCGATGAGTAAACAATTTATCATTTGATCATTCCGCTCTTTGATGTGCATCACATAGTAGAGGACCGTTAGTATTTAGTAGTCAAAAATGTTCGATAAAGAGCTTATTCTTATAGTAATCTAATCTGAGTCATAATCACAACTCACAATATGCTTCAAGCTTTTGTAATCATATTATGTATGTACAAAGATGTAGTACATTTGTACTGGATGTTGTGATGTGGCGTGTGGCAATGCCGTAGCTTCCACCCTTAAACGTGGATGGAGTGCGGCAACAGACCAGAAGGGGCACAATTTTCAGGTTGTAACTAATGATATTCAATCGAGATGCGGAATTGAGATTTTATAAGATTTGAATGCGCTAAATAAAAGTTAAGACAGTATTTTCATCATCGATAGGTTATTTATTAATTGAGAGCCTACTAGGCTCGTAATTCTCAGCCTTAGAGTTGCAGTCAACAGATAACCACGCATTTTGATTAATTATAACTTGAATATATAGCTCATACTTTCTAGAATGTGCTTTAGCCATATGTACCGCAGTCATATGCCTACATAGGCCAAAACTTTAACATATGCGTGGATATGCCTGTAAAGTAAGTGAAATATCGAATGTAAATATCCAAATAATTGTCAGCCGGCCTATTGTTTTCGTGATATAAAAATTTGTTCAGTAATAAGTATCTGGTCAGCGAAGTATGTTATGACTTATGAGCATAAACGTTATAGCCTACAAAGTACGCTATGTAAAAAGAACTTTCCACCTGAATTCAATCCTTAGTCTCTGTATTAGAATCGTGTTGATAAATAATCGCAAATTAATCTCACTAAATTGGATGCCATCTCATTTTATCAATGTACATGTAAGCTAAAAATTGCAAAAAAGTTTTTTGACTGGAGAAGTAAGTCGCATGCTAGTATTACATTTAATTGATTAGGGCTACTTAAACGAAGTGTGATATTTGAAAATTTATTAAACTATGAAATTATCAAAATGTTAAGAATGCTATTGCCTGTAATACATTAACTCTACCAGCAATCGCAATCTTTGATTCAAAGATCAAATATGCTAGTAGAGACAACATACTAAATCTGAAATCACATTTACATGTACGTGTACATGCACATAGAAGTCGAAACAGACTGTGGTTAATCATGCACAAATTCATCCAGTATAATGAAAAAAATGAAGCGAACCAACACAACGGAAAGTGCTGAGCTGGTGGACTTTTGCGATGTAGTGGCGAGATGGTAGTGTGACCAGAATTGATGCAGGAATGTGGGGCAACGGTGGAGGGGAATCAGGAGGATGACGATGACTTTTAAAGCCCTGATGTATATAAATAAAATTGTTTTGTAATTCCAATTTCATTGTTGATTGACATCATTTTCGATAACCTCAAATCGTTGCATCGACCATATAACCTGAACATATTCTATACAAACTGATAAATGCTTATGACAATTGTTGACATAGCGCTCAAACTTTTAAATCTTCTAATTCGCATCAAAATTTACAATGCAAAACTAGAACTCAAAAAATTACCTGTAATTAATATGAAAACGTTCTTCGGCTAGTCATCGCACCAGAATGACTTTTACATGTTATGACACAGACGGAAATGTCCTTTCTTCACATAATAAAATCATTCTTAGTGTAAACACAGTTTTTTCTTTAATTTGGACCCATCAATTCCAAGAAACATTTCTTGAGAAGTGAAGCCTGAAATAACAACTTCAGGGCATTGTCCAAAGGCAGTCAAGATTTTATGACTGTACACGAACAGGAAGCGTCACTAAATTTAAGAAAGAAGAGAGTTAGAAAATACATAGCCATGTTTTATGGCCAACTGTATATTCGAAAAATTATGCCCTTTATTGACTGTTTTTAGGTTACATATCATCTAGAATAACCGGCGAAATAAACTTCGAACAGTTGCTGATCATACACTGGGGGAATTCTTTTGTATTCATCCAAAAATAATAAACTCCGATTAGCTTCGTGAATTATTTGATTTTTTTATTTTTTCCGAAGCAAAAAAAATAAACTTCGGAGTTTTGCCAACCCTAACTGTCATACAGCCTGCAATGCATAATGTGGATTTGCCAATATTTTGTAAACGTTCTTAGCTAGTGCGCTTCCATCTCTACGTGTAAAGATGATAGTCGGGCCGGGTTTCATGAATTTTGAAGCCCGACTCGGATTAAAGACCAACCCGAACCCGAGGTCAGGTTGGGTCCAGAAATTTTACCCGAACCCGATAAGAAAATACCAGAACCCGACCAGACCAAATTAGATCCGAAAACCATTCATGATATTATGCTAATACTCGCATGACCTCCTTGGTTTCCTTGTTTCCTCCATGTTTTCCTTGGTCTTCCTCTCGGCCTTCTGTCATCGACCTCCAACTAGAAAGATATTTTCGTCCAGTCCATCTCATCTCTTCTCAGAATGTGGCCATACCACCGCATTCTTTGTCTTCCTTTTCGCAGATCATCTGAAATACATACCAGGCTCATCTTCTTTCTTAGGTCTACACTCCTGTGTCCATCGGACAGTCTCACACCGCACATTGTTCTCATGATTGCCTTCTCTGTTCTTTCAATCCTCATGATCTGATCACTTTTCACGGCCCATGTCTCACTCCCGCACATAATCGCGCTACGGACACAAGCAGAATACATGTGGCCTTTCATTTTCAAGGTGAGAGCTTTGTATGTCAGGAAAGGTGCATGCTCATGGAACTTCATCCATCCACACATTACTCTCGAAGTCACTGCAAGGTGCGATCCACCTGCAGCACTCAGCATATCAAAAAGGTAACAGAAGGAATTAACTTAGATGAAATTGTCACCAACCACACTTAACTCATCAAACTCAGTCTGAGTTTCTACCTGAGGCCGTCGCGAACAAAATGAGGGGCAGCTGCGTTAAAAGTTCCCGTCACACCACTACATCGTTTGTGAATCCAGTGGTCGCACACGACGCACACGCCGCACTTGATGGAATTTGCGCCCACCCCTTATCTGCCAACTTATCATGGCCACTCTCCAGACTGCTAAAAGTACCTTGCATGGCGCCATGATCTTCTTGCTCAACGTCTTGTCAACGTTGACTCTCATTGTGCAGGAATCCCTGTAATTTTAGAGCTGTATAAAAGCTTCATCCCAGGTTCAAATGGATCTATTTAGACATCGTAGATAGTCTTCAGGAAGGGTCATCAGCCGGATTTAATTGCTCTCTCCTTTAGCGGTAAATGCTGCACCGACTAACTCGATAGAATAAAAATGATGACAAAAACGCAATAATGTGGAAAAATTGAAAAGAGATATTCAATGAAATTATTATAAATTTCTGAAATATTTAACACGCATACCAAATTTAACATTGTAGATATTAGATAATTTATCTATTTTTTAATTAGCTAATTACATGATGGTGAAGTTAAACCATCAATTTACTAATTACATCTAGCCATATTAAACCATATTGTACCAAATCCATATGACTATAACCCTGGCATTGATCAGCATATAGGCCTAACATTCATTGACGTAGGCTGCACTTCATGGTTGAAACTTAACAGCAGCATAAGATAGAATGCTTACTCCCTTTTAACACTGGTGTGTGAGTTTTTTATGTGTCCAATTTATGAGTGCCGAAACGTGAAAAGACGGATTATTGAAACAAGCAACCATCCAAGCACTTTTAAAGGTCTTTCGTTCACAAACTTTCACATTCGTTCCAAAACGTCTCTTGACGTTGCTGTCAATACTTACCCCAGAAATTTCTCAGTCATCCATAACTCAAATTGATATGATGATGTTTTTGAAATTAAATTATAGTAGGGCCTACACCCTACGAAGTCGTATGAAGGCCATTTCATCATATTTATGAAACAGTTTCGATAAAAAAACGACATAATCACAAATCTGAAAGTGAATATGCAAGCAAGAAATAATAGTTCCCCTTGATACTTAATCAGAACAATGCAAAAAGGTAAAAGTATTGATCAGATGAATCGCACACACCATTGCACTACATGTAGGAATGATGCATTGACCTTATCGAGAAAAAATATGCATGAATTCTGACAGAATCTGTGTGCTCAAACCCGAAAAACCCGAGCACGGTTTTTTTCGGTTTTTTTATAAAAGCGGTAATCCAACTTGACCCGACTTCAAAATTGCCTACCCGAACCCGTACTTTCGGGTTTCGGTGGGATCGCTCATCTTTAGTGCGTATATGACATCCCGACTCGTTTTTTATTGCGTTCTGCTGTTTACACCCTTTGATTTTTAAGATTTTAACTTAAAAATTTAGTAGAAATGCAGTGTTGTTACCCAAACAGATTGGTTATGATGATATAAAGAGCAGCAAGTCTAGGACTGAGAGTTTGATCGCTCCGTGTGTGACGCGCACGAAATGAATTTATAGTTTCGGCTGTTCAGCACAAAAAAATCTCTGCGAATTATGTGGACCGATTTGATTTAGTTTCCTACGTTCTCTTAAACATGATGTGTGTGACACGAAAACGGTGCGTGTGTGACGAATGACGAGTACGAATTGCACAATTAATGATGAAAAAGTGCCACACATAAAGACAATGTAGCCGGATTTTATTGTGACTACATTAATTGTGAGTTGAATAGATATTGATTCCTGGTGGAAAGTGTTGGCATGAGTTTTTATCAAGACGTAGTCCTTCAATTCTATTGATTAACATTGGAAATTCTATGTATGTTTGGAGGTCGACTTTACAGGGCATCGACCGAATCTAGCTAATTCGCGGTAATATGAAGGGCTTTGTTTTAAGAAAGTTACTGTATCAAAGGTTCCACGAATCCACATGTTGAAAGTTAAAACTTCGAAAATCATGTTATCAGAAAACTGCTTCATCTTCAAATGAGATTCCGTTCCATTAGAGGTGGGCGATTTGGGTATCCTTCAGAAATCAAGTTTGAGAGCATATCTTCAAATTATTCGACAAGAATGAAATTGAAAAAAATGCTTTCCGTTCACCAGGATTGCTTCTTATTCACACCTTTTTTCTGTTACAGCTGATATCTCAATAGCTCATCAAGATCTTTGCGGCTATGGAATCTGACTTTTGTGAGCTATACAAGTCATGTTTTCTCCCGTCGATGAGCGCATTTATCAAGCTTCTCTTTGAAGGTGATGTGGAAGAACAGAAGAACATCAGTTTCGGAAAATTGTACGATTGTGTTTATCGATGCGTTATGCTTCAAACGGATGATCGGTTACTTCAAGATGTATACAATGAAATCTCAACAGCAATGCAATCCTGGATGTCTCAGCTGATCAAGGTAATGAATGCGTTTGCCACTTTTTTTGTTGGTAAAAAGTGTGTTTCAATTACAATGTTTTCTAATGAATTCTGTCAGATAATTAATTAATCGCTCATAGTGCGAAATAGACCAGAGTTTTCGGCCCGGCCACGGCACGCGCCATTGTAGACCCAGTGCCGGTGTCCACTGTGCACCTACTTGATTCGACATTCGCTTTCTTCGTCATGTCTTCTATTCCACAAAGTAATAGCAATTCATACAAATGATGTTAAATCATCAGTGTACTTAATTCAAGTAGTCTTTCGATTCTTTGATTTGGGCCACCAAATAAAGACTTCCCAAATTTTGGAATATTCTGCATATGATTTGGCAGTTAAACGTGGAAACACGGCAGCTATTGATGTCTAGTGAAAAGGAAACTTATTTATTGAATTATTTGCGAGCTATTATTTATTTCCTAAAATCAAACTTCTGTGTTTGCCTCTCTGGTTGACAAAACATAGGGTAATATTGCAATATCTCCGCTAGAATAATTGAAATTGCCTCATAATTTACTGTTGTAGGTGGTACGTGTCTGGATATAATGTTGTGTTATCATAGTGTATAATGTATATAGTTATTATTATTATATAGTATATTATATTCATTATATAGTGTCTTATCATAGTGTTGCCATCTATGCGCATGAAATTATTCTAAACATAATACTTGAAATAATTTCAAAGCGGTAGTTATTCTTTGACCAAATTTTATTTGAAAATGCTACTGACATACTAATAAATGAGTGTTTACTTTTCAAAATTGATGTCAAATTCTGCGACGCAAATAGTGGTGCTTCGTAGATAGTTTATTTCGAAATTAAGAAACAATTTCAGCATAATGCCAAACAATTCTAGAATAATCGATATTCAGTGTACAAGGTCTGCAACTCCGAAGCATGGCTTCCCAGACTCCACCCAACTTGTCACGGAATAGATTTTAATCATTAAGAATTATCGAAAGGCAACTCTGAAAACAGCCGAATGATATGCGTGATTATGAGAGCTCTGAATGATAATTTGACATTTGTAACTTCTTCAGTCAATACATGAAAACATACCTTAATACATTACTTTATGTTATGCTGCGTGCATGCCAAATTAAATAGCATGGCATACTCAATTGCTCTAATCGTCTTTCATGATGCAGCTACAGCGTTTCTCACAATTCAATTCGCAACCAGTTTTAATCTTTTACGAGCATCGTATCGGGTTTTATCTTTCGATACGATGTTTCAATTTTCAATAGTTTTCTAGATTGGAGGATGCGAAAACGTAATCGCCGTATTTTTTGGTGAATTATTGAGATCTACATATTTATGAGTCTCCTATTTTTATAAGCGGATTACTTGATTAGATTGTGTTATCACCAAATTTAACCTATTCTTGTGAAATATCTAGATAATTATTCATTTCATTTCATGGATGGAGTTACGTGTCGGCGCCGATTAAGATGACAGCAAAATTTGTGATGGGAAAATGGATAACAGCATTTGCCATGAGCATTGAACGGAGTATGAGATCAATTTTTGGTATCACACAGATTTGAAACTGAAAGGAAAATAAGGAGACGATGTACTGTTACTCAATCAAGTTGTGTGTCGAAATGCGATCGACTGTTTGCTGTGAATTTCGTCTATTCCAATACAATTTAACTTGATAATGTCCTGCACAATGAAATTCAAGCGACGAGTTCAAGCAATGACGTCAAGCGATGTGATGCTTTATTACCGTAGCTATTTATGGCAGAAATATTTGGACTTATATGTAAACATAAGAGAATAAAAAAATTGCAAATCTCCATTAAATAACGAGTTTAAGGTTCATCTTCTTTCTTAGGTCTACACTCCTGTGTCCATCGGACAGTCTCACACCGCACATTGTTCTCATGATTGCCTTCTCTGTTCTTTCAATCCTCATGATCTGATCACTTTTCACGGCCCATGTCTCACTCCCGCACATAATCGCGCTACGGACACAAGCAGAATACATGTGGCCTTTCATTTTCAAGGTGAGAGCTTTGTATGTCAGGAAAGGTGCATGCTCATGGAACTTCATCCATCCACACATTACTCTCGAAGTCACTGCAAGGTGCGATCCACCTGCAGCACTCAGCATATCAAAAAGGTAACAGAAGGAATTAACTTAGATGAAATTGTCACCAACCACACTTAACTCATCAAACTCAGTCTGAGTTTCTACCTGAGGCCGTCGCGAACAAAATGAGGGGCAGCTGAGTTAAAAGTTCCCGTCACACCACTACATCGTTTGTGGATTTAATATCATGAGCTCCAAGCCATTATTTATAATGTTGCGACCACATTCTCGTATACATTGCCGATCAGAAACATGATAATAACGCATGCGCATAATAAGAAATGTTGACAAACCTGAAGATGTTCTTTGTCAAAACTCATGCATCTAGATTTATTATTTTTCAACTGAATAAGCGAAAACATGGACATCATTTTTGCCAAAAATTGAAGAAATATGAGTCCCGTTGGATTAATTTCTTTGATCTTGTCTGGCAAGAATCGGAGGAACTAACTAGAACTCGACAAGCGTGCAGGTTGGGTGTACAGCATTCTGTGAAAGTCTCATTTTTGGCCTCGTTCTTTGCAGAAGCTCGCTCTGGCGGCCAGACTAAAAAGATATCACATCATTTGTTCAATTTGTGTGTATTATTATGACAGTTTGGTCGTATAGATGATTTCATCTATGATGAGTCGCATGATTTCATCAAGCGAATTTAAATGTAGGCTATTATAATTTCACAGAGATAAATCCCTCCTTTTCAAAGTGACTAACACAGGACTGATTTTGCTAACAACCGCGATTTTAATAGGCGGAATCTATAATAATGGTAAGAGTAAAGTAAAAGCTGGCAGCCTCATTCATGTATTATTTAGCGTCATTTGCTGCTAAAAAATTGATGTCAATAAAAAGCTTTATAAATTTGATTATCGCACAATTTTGACTAACAAAGTGACTGAAGATATTAGAGTGTGAAAGTTGTGCAATACTTTCAAGAACTTGCAAAAACTGCGATACGAGATATTCAAGTTGCGATGCAGAAAAAGAGGATGAATTGTTCCCTGACAAGCAATATTCAATACTCGCTTTGAAGGATCAGCAGAGAGATTAATACAAGTTACTCTCTTTTCTATCAGCAAGTATGAAATTGTTTGAAAACTAATATTTTATGATTTTATCTCAAAGCACTTCGAATGTTTAGGATATTAGGATCTTTGAGAAATCATTTAGACAATCATCTGCATATTCTTTGAACTCTGTATGAACTTAATTGAACTGCGCATATTCATGACAACCTGATGTAACGGCGTGAATGTGCTGAGTGGCCGATAGTGTTTCATTATGGGGTCACAAACATCGATCAATCATCCAGACTTATTTGGTTGAGCAAGAGCGACTCGACACTAGGTTGGAAGATAAAATGATAAATTAGGCTTGTTATATCGATAGTTGAATGTCACGAGATAATTGCATGATTGTTTGAGTTAATCAAGGATTGTCATGTAAATAAGTTATTCATCAGAAATTCTAGCTTTTGTAATAGTTTGTGTGAAATAGCACTAATGAATTCTGGTTCCAGAGTAGCAGCCTTGCATATTTTGTTGATACTGCATAAGACAGTGCGCAGCTTGGGGTGTTCCCAAGCGCCATGGCCTCTCCTTTACTCTGCAAGTAATAGTTATGTTATGAAATGATTTAGTGATGAAAAATCAAGACCGTGATTCAATTGATTTTCTCAGTTTTATACATGTAAATTTTTCTAATATTTTCTTCAAGTTATTGGAGTATCCACAATTTGGATTTCCCACCGAATATTGTTCAGCAAAAGGTGCTTCAGTCAGTTAGCAATGCATTTATATTTTTTGTATTAGTCAGTGAATGACCAATAAGGATTAAGTTACTAATTGTATTGAGTTAAACTATGAAGTGAAATGAATATCCAATGATGATAACCGCTTCAGATGACCGAAGTATGAATTGGATATCATTATTTATATCAAAAGTAAATTTTTTCTTGAGATAAAATATTTATCGTATTCTGACTTGATATTTCTGTGCATGCATATATATATATATTTATATATTATATTTATACATATGTATGTATATACACACATGTGTATGTATATATACACATGTATTATATATCATACATATATAATATATATATCTATATATATATATATATATATATATATAGATATATATATATATATGTATATATTATATAGCGGGTACGCTTATTACGGGAACGGGTGACTGCGGTACACAACTCTAGGAATTCTTAGACGCATGACTTTCGGATTACCCACTTTCTCATTTCCCTAGGAAGTCAGTCATTTCGTAGCGTTATACAGAATTTTTACAAGCTTATCATTAAATTATCGAGTAAAAATAGTCATTCACAAATCGCAATTCACAGCATTAAGGCTTTCTAAAGATACCAGTACTTAAACATAGGTTATCAACTTTCATCATATACATGTACTTTCATGTAGCTTTCTGTAGAAGCATCACTTAAACGGTCATCTGTTTTTTCGGATTCCCTTGGACAGTTATGACGATTATTTATTAACATTGGTAAAGAATCAATGAAGTTCGCAGACAGTTGTCTTTTAATAGATGCTTTATTATTGAGTTTGTAGTGTATAACAAGTCTTGTTATTGGTATTAGCTTCATTATTTGCTAATCAAGTCTCAACAAAAGGATGAGCCAACATCAAGCTGCTCTTCGACTCAACTATCCTCAAAAGTCCGCCTTAGCAGATCATTCCCTTGACTTCGGACAAAGAATTGACTGGAAGAATATCAACATTTTGTGCTTCTGAACAGAACTACTACAAGAGATTGTTTCTTGAAGCTCCGTAGATTTTGATGTATTCCTGTTACATTCAGTGACACTATGTATAGTATAACAAACTCCCCTCGATTAATGACTTGATTAATTGACTGTCATCTATCATTCAAATTGAAATGCAGGTTCAATGACGATGAATGAAAACCATAGGTAGATATTACTATCACTATTATCAAGAGGTCGGAAGTTATATTGGATCGGAATCTGTCGAGCCGTCCTGTAATTCTAGCTTTTAGTGTTGAATCGTGAGTGATATGACAAGACTTCATCTTCTCTTACTGTGGGAGGTGTAGCATTCGATTCTGACAACATTTAAGATTTTCTTGTTGGTACATGAATACAGACATGTATATAGAATTTCAGAAAATCTTTACAGTGAGAGGTGCGATGAAATGAATTCGACGTTTCATTTTGTCGCCAATTCTGCATGTTCAGCGTGTATGTATCTCTTCGTTTCTGTCATACTGTATGGTTTTGTTACTTTTTATTTCTGCCTAGAAACAACCGTGTCGCTGCTTTGCTGCTCATGGAGCGCAAGTGGATCTTAAAAATGAATAAGCAATGAATTTCAAGATTTACGGAAATATTAATGTTCTAGAATCTAGCTTAAATGTCAATTTGTTGAATATCAATGGCTATTTTTAAGTTAATGCATTTGTAACAAAAGTATTTGTATTTTGATGCATGTTTATGCTGGCCAAAATCTTTGATTTTTGAATCACCCAGAGAAACATGTAGAGGAAGTCTCATGAGATTTAGCGTGTAACTGACATAAACCTAAATTTATCCTTTTTCATTTTGGATTTTTTAATTTTCAAATAACAATGGGGTAGATTAGCAACAATTCACCCAATGAAATTTGAAACAAGTATAGTGTTATCAGTCTAATAACTCAAAGCGTGTCTAATATAATTTCTCGTCTTCTAATACCTTCTTGCAGTATATTTGTGTGATGCTCATTTGATCTCAGACCTTAGCTGAGGTCAGTATTGTCTGTCCTGGTCTAGAACTCTTTTAAAGTATTTCTAACTTTCTTTGGGAAGAAAATGGAACTTAATTAACTCAGAAATATGATATTCGGAAGCTGCTATATATCCATATCACTAGAACATCAATTAAAAGTCGATATTGCCGATAGATTCAAGCTGCATTATAGGCATCATTCATTTCGGTTGAAGGATGATGAGCAGTTGAGGCTTTATGATACTCTTGAGTCTAACCGATTAATTTTTCAAAGTAAAATTGAATCAGAAAAGCAGTCACAAATGTTGTTTAGTCGAAGTGTCTAGGTTTTTCCTGAAATGGAATTTTTGTCTCCTTTCTCTGATTTACGGCTACCAGCGACTTATCATTAGGGCCATGTATTTCCTCGTTGACCGGAAAAATACACGGCAGCGGAAATCGCGAAGTCAAAATAAATTCAGCGAAGCCATCGTACTTTGATTTTATATGATAGGACAGTTGAAGGACGATCCTTTCACCGAAATGTAATCCTTCTACTGATTTTCGGCAGTGTTCGCCACTACAATCCGGTAGGGTGAAACTAATAGCTCTGCTGACAGTTCTAATTTTCTAGGCTTTTTTTGATTGGCGATAATCAGTTACCACACGAACGTCTGGTCTTTATACTCATGTTGCTACTGACACATCTAGAATCCGTGGCCATCACTCGGATTTTAGAAGTGCATTATATAAATCCTTTTAGCATCTATCAAAATATGGACTTCTTAATGGTTATTGTTGATAATGTCATTGCAAGATAGCCAGACATGAATCCAAATGCAGTAGTCGGATTTGGGATCGAATACACGAAAAATGAGTGCTGGCACGAAAATTGGACCTCCTGAAATTCGTGCCCATCTTTTTCTGAGAATCACCTGAATTTTCGAACGCAATCTGTATTAATAGCTGTATGCTTCATGCATTAATTCATTGTATGTATTAAAACAACTTAATTCGTTGCTGATTCTGGAAATTAAATCATTTTCAAGTATTTTTTTCAAAAAAATAAAACGAAATAATGCAGACATGCGTCATTCGATCGAGCTATATTTGCTCCTCACCGCAGTTTAGGAAACCACTTATAACGGTAACACACCATTGTTTCATCTACGTACAGAAGAAAACCAATCAGAAAAATGATAGATGACACGGGTAATTTGACGATAAAAAATTATGTAGTGCATACATGAAAGGAATTACCATGAGATTGGCATTATAATTATTTCTTTGTTCATTCAACATATCAATAAGGTTTTACCATTAATTTTTCTTGACAATTGATGCTGCCAATGAGTAGCAGGCCTTTGTCGATAATCTGAAGCTCAACTAATATCCCATAATTTCAGAATAGAACACAATCACAAATATCAACACAATAATCCATGAATAAAACTTATTTTTTACTGCCACCGGGCGCCTAGATTTTCTCGCCAAGTCTAGCTCCACCCAGATTGTATGGGCCTATGAGATGAGACTTATCTTCCAGATGCAGTTCGGCTCCCTAAATTCCGTTCTTGTCGAAGAAGTCGTCTATCATCACGCATTTCGCAATCGTTTCTCGATAGTGGGCTACTGGCTCGACCGCTCTCACTGAAATATTGTCACATCGTATGAAAGAGGACCGCCAGTTCCAGCCAATTTAACTGTCATTTCCAGCCATAGTATTCGCAAAACGAATCATATCGATTGTTATCAATCCCAGCCATAAGTGAACCTTATCCGTCGAATACTTCATTAACTTCCACTCTTGGCTGTCGGTTAGGGATCGTGGGTTACCAAGATTCGGATTGATAGAAGTTTTGACATGTCCTCTCAATGTAGTCTCGAGAATGCCCTATTGCCTGGAGGCTTTATAGATTGATATTCTGCTGACTGTTAGTTCCTTCTTAGCACGAGTAATGTGTGTTTACCGATCCATCGTCAGCCAACTTATGAAAAAATACTTGCTTTTCAATGAATTTGCTAAGTATCTAGCAGGTGTATTTTGATCTAGTTTGATTTGCATTGAGTTTCTAACTTGCGACAAATGTTCACTCAAGTTGTCTGTCGGCATTATATCACAAAATGTTGAGAAAATGTTGACTTTCCCACCTTGTGTATGCATGAACAGCGAATTTTTGTCACAACTAGGGTAAAGAATATCGTGTAACATCACTTCCGCTGTAGAATTTTTTATCATTGTAGCATGATTGACGTAGGCCTACATACTACATACTAGGTATCCATGCGTCAAGTATAGAATATCGGATTTCTTTAAGTAAGAAAATTATTTGATCAAATTAAATACCTTAAAAATAGAGGTGCCTCCGAATTAGCCGAGTTTACCCTACAAAGATGCACGGATCTCATCAGCAAGCTGATCAATTGCCTACATTTCGTTTCGGTTCCTCTTAACATCTTGGGCGATCAGCAGCAGGCGAACCCACGACCAAAGGCATGCCCCACAAAGCTTATAAAAGACTTGAAGTAGTACAAATCAAGTTACAAGCCAACATTACAAAATGAACAGAAAATCAAAGGTAATAAGACGAAAAGACTCATATCAGGAAGATATGACGAGACTCTGAAAAGTCTGAAGGATGAGGATGCAAATCTGAAGGTTCTTCTGAATGAAATGTCGAAACTAATGGATGAGAAAAATTTGAAATCAGACAGACTATTTCAAAGGTTCATGAAAAGAAGGATCAGTGTTTACCTTGACAAGTGACGATGATAATGCTGTTCCTAATCAGAAATGATTTTTATAAACTTTTCCACGTAATATACGTACTACGAATAATACTCGTACTTGTAGCTAAATACAAAGTGCATTTCTAGGCATTTCGGCATATTTTCATTTGACTAGTTTCTATTACATGTACGTGTGCATTTACGGGCTCAAAAAAACAAATTGAGGATTATGCAATTCAATTACAATGCGATTTATAGTTATGCATATGAAGCAGTAAGTTCTTTTAGGTGGTGGCACTGTATGGGCACGAATTTCGAGGGGTGGGCACGAAGATCTTGAAAATTCTGAATCCGACCACTGCAAATATACTCAGCTGATTTGATGGGTAATTGACGAAAGAAATGAGCAGTGACTAATCGCAGTTTCCATCCTCTGTCCATGCACATGGCAGTCTGGTGCTAAATTCAATCGTTCATCTGCATGTGGGCACTATAACATCCGGGCTAGACGCCTATATTGCATTATATTCATAAGGTATATGTTTTGCCGCTGTAATGCACATAGTTCCACTCCGCTCACCATATATGTTGATACTGATGAAGCTGCAAAGGTAGTCATTGAATCAGAGTTCACTGCTTATCCTACAGAGCTCACTTTCTCTATCTTCGCCGGTGCTAGGAAATGTATTTGCTTGTTTGGTTAGAGATTTGACCACTGATCGTTTGTGAGACATTGGATTGTCTGAATGGAAGGAATGGTATCGACAGGAGGCTGTGGGCTTATGATTTAGTCCTGTTCGGAAACGACCACCCGGCTGACAAATGACAGAAAGATCAAGGAAGGCAAGAGTGTTATTAGGGCATTCAGACTCCATTGTGAATTGTGTTGGTGACTTGGCTTAGTTCATGAATTGGAAGAATGCCGCTGTTTTCTTATCTGGCAGAATAATCCATGTTTCGTCCACGCATCGTTTCCAATAGAGGACATGAAAATTGGATTTGATAACATTCTTCATTCTCTCCATTGCCAGGTTAGCTAAAATCATTGATACTGGACTTCCCATAGGACAGCCGTTTTGTTGTCGATAGAATCGGCCATCGAAGACAAAGTCTGGTGCATTCAAACCGAATCATGGAAGGGATATTATTTCAGATATAGATAACACAGTGCGACTCTTAAGGTTGGTATCTACAAGTAAAGGCCAAGTCGATCGGCACACATGTAAATTAGGAAACTACGTCGCTGGGCGATGTTGAGCGCTTGCAAGGAAGTCAACAAAGTCGACAGAATCTTTGACACAGCGTTGCTGTAAGTTCATCATCGGTGACAGCAGCTTTAACAAAGATGCAGAAAGATTGTCTGTCACTGAGCCGACGAAAGATACGATAGGACAGATAGGAATGTTTGGTTTATGGACTTAGGGTAGTCCGTAGATGCGAGCACAAATCACATCTGTACTTCTTAAATGATAGTAGAGGTGGTCAGTAAACTTCCCAGCGTTCTTCATTGTGAGAAGAAGATTGTTCTCATAAAGTATCAGTTAATGCTACAGTCCACTGTGTTTTGATGTCACACTGCACTCTCCGTATTTCAGTTGAATCTATTGCGATGGACTTAAGAAACAAGTAATGAGTACTTGTCCACGGTTTGAAGACGCGAAGGATCTAATTTATGACGTACAATAAGTGTAGACGTGGTAATGCGTCACATGAACATCATAATGTTTAACAAATATGCACTACTTATCTTATTTCATTAATGCACGGTATATGAAATTTTGGCTGTATAATGGTCATATAGCATTAAGACCTGTTTTTACTTCACCAATAATTCATTGTTATTGTCCGCAGTGGTGATTTGTGTTCTATGGTCGTGTCTCTGTGTAAAAAAGTCAGCTTGCATCTATGCCCTGATCATAGAAATTGATAGCAATAAAATCTTAAGAAAAGAAGTAAAGCTTCATGCCATACACAATAGTGGTACAAAAATCGCACGCATTTTCACTTAGATACACCTGTCAATGACTGCATCATTTGGTTAGAATCAGTCACATGTGCAGCTCTAAGCTTTTCATTGGTGATCCATGCCCCAATTTAGTTGCCCTGATGTGCCGTGATCTTGATTCAACTTCAGATAAACAATTTATTTCTATGACCCTGATAATGCGACTAGGGAGTCGTGAAGTATCGGCAGTTAATAAATGTCAATTTGCGTCGCAGAACAATTTATTTTTGCAGCTGACACCGACGTACTACAAGCATGTTAGTAAAGGAGTGCTGTATTGCTTCAGGAAACGTTCTGATTTTATTTTGTGTTATCTTCTGTAGGTGACAGTGAAGAAACTGACAAAAGTGTCATGCTTTTAAGTTTTCTGACCACAACTGACCAGATACTACAAGTTCAATTCACAATGTCAAGATGCTGTCGATCTATGCACCTCTTCCCCATCGCTTTTTTCTATGCAGTGTTTTAGTTTTAGGTACATGTAGCTTTTAAATAAATTCATTACGGTAAGAAAGCCATCTGTTGCGATGTACAATATATTCAAAAACATTTACGTGGCAAAATACGAAGGGTGTCTCAAACGTAACGAAAATTTTGCTACAACTTTTGAACGAATAATGCAAATGAATTGAAATTTATACAAAAAGTTAATTTTGACAATCAAACTGACATGTGGGCGATTTTCAGCAATGTTATTTTTTGACAAACTGTCGACTCCCTTTTTGGCGCTTTCCGCTCATTAGTTTTTCAGCTCGATGCAGTTCTCGTAGCTCTGCAGCATTTTTGTCCACCCCCTATTCCCAAAACTTTACCGGAAAATTGCGGAGCGAATCGTTGGCGGCGGCAATGACCTCGTCATGACTGCTGAAGACACGACCTCGCATTAGCTTTTTCATTGGCCCGCACAGGTGGAAATCGGCAATGGCGAAGTACGGCGATGGTTGAGCAGGCTAAACCTGAGTTCATGCATTTTTTACCGTTAACAGCTTAGGGCCCTGTATTGACTGCGGACCTCAAGAGGCAGCGTGTTCAATGTGCCACGGAGAACTGTGGTGTTGCAGCAAATTGGTGACACGGAGATTAAGCGCCTTCTCATCACGATGGACGAGACGCCGTTGCCAATTTTTGACCCTCTCACCAAGCAACAGTCAATGTAGTGGGGGCCCGAGGGGCTGCCACCGTGAAAAAAATGCATGACCTTGTGTTTAGCCTGCTGAACCATTCGCCGTATTCGCCTGACCTCGACATTGCCGACTTCCACCTGCTCGGGTCAATGAAACAGCCAATGCGAGGCCGTTTGTTCAGCAGTCATAACGAGGTCATCGCTGCCGCCAACGGTTTGCTCCACAATTTTCCGGTAAAGTTTTGGAAGTAAGGAGTGGACTATATGCTGCAGCGCTTTGAGAACTGCATCGAGGTGAAAGGCGAATACGTGGAGAGCGCCATAAAGGAGTTCGACAGTTTTTCAAACGATTCATTTGCTACTGTTTTTGAAATCAGAAAATTGCCTTGCTGAAAATCGTATTTTGAAATTGGATTTGAGCATTTTTAAAAGGCCATGACTTATGCGCACATCCACCGATTTTGCGCGCTGAAATTTGTCTGTTTGATTGTCAAGATTAACTTGCAAAAATTTTGAATTAATTTGCATTATTCGTTCGAAAGCTATAGCAAATTCTCGTTACTTTTGAGACACCTGTCGTACATAACTGATGTTATGCACATGGCGTACATTTAAAAATCGTGCGTGTTAATTAGCGTTTAATCAAAGAAAAACGGTGCTACTTTGTCAAATGTGCTTTAACTTCTTGTTATGCGAAACAGCAAATGCTGCACCCAAAAGGACCTGAGTCATCAGCAGAGCACCATCTGTCACCGAGATTTCGACCCATTAAGCTCAGTATCTCTCAAGATGGTAGGTCGCAACAGCTCGTTACATCCCGCTCCTTAACACAAAGCTGCTATCTTCTTCCACCTTTGCACTTGAATCTATTCGGCAAGTTCTTCATATTTGGCAGCTTTATCGTGGGGACCCTCAACGTTCTCTCCCTGGGAACGGTTAGTTTGCTCTTATATTAATTAATTATTATCTTCCCTATCGCGTCGCTCAACACTAGATCAGGTCGTTGTTCAGATAGGGACAATCAAAGAAAGTTACAAAAACAATGAGTGTCATGACATCAGTTTCCACAGTCAAGAATTTTCAAGATAAACCCGAATTCTGTAATAGTGGGAAATTGAACCCGATGTGATTTATGTTTATACTATGCGCTGACAACCGACGTGTCTGGTTTTATTGTCTAGCTTGTACTTCTAATAGAGGAAAATCGAAGTGACATTGCTGCTCATAATTAACTTAAAGTCCTATTAAGCCCCAACAAGCCCTCTTGCATATGAAAGTAGAGAATACTAAAAAACAGCTTCAAATAATTCAACGTTCGCTTCCATGACAGAGAAACGTTATATAAGTATCTGGAGTAAAGCTGCACATTATCGATCAGATTAGCTTCTCAATTCTATTAATTTTAACTTCAGCTGTAGCCAAAAAGCATATTCACAAGGGTAAAGTGATAACATCAACCAAACTGTGCCTGAGGCGAAGCAGATTTCTCTTTTATCTTATTTTTCATCGCACTATATGGAAATAAGGACACTATTCTAGCAAAGATTTGTTGATTAAAAGAGTCTCGTCTTTTGATTCTGAGGATTATTTTTTGACAATATTATTACCATATCCGATATTCCTTTTCTATTTCATACTAATCAGTGTTACTATCAGTCCAATTTCGACGTTGATTTCGTGATTTATTTATAGTCAGAAGGACTGATGCATGCACATGTCATTGATCTTTCAAAGTGCACCATTCTTCAAAAGTCATTTATCCCATTCTCCATGATGCAAACGATTAATCAACTTGACCGATTTTGTTCTAATTACATCACGATCAATGTACTCCAACACGCACTACTATCGTTGCTTCAATTTCACCTATCGGCTGAAATTCCTGGGGTTGTAATCGTCTTATTCCATATTTTTCTGCACTTTTTCCCTTTCATACTTACTTTATTAATCATGCATTTAGTGATAATTGACTTGGCAATATTTTTTTCAAATTGAATTTCAATAGTAGGTTTTAGACGGCACTCCGTCAGGTTGTAAAATAAATTGATGCTTATAATGGAAAAAATATATAGCTAATATGTGAACTAAAACGTTGTATCGTCGCGGTGCCACTTTCGTTTCATGATCACTGAATGTCTTATAGTGTCATTCAAAAAAGGATTTTATATCATCGTCGTCGTCCTTCATCAGTGTACCTTCCGGTTAACTTCTTTTTCCACGAAAGTTCCGAACTCTGTTATCAAATCATTTTTTTTAGTTTTCGCGTGACCAATTCCTCCTGCGCAACAAGTGAACTCCTGTTCACACTGTCTGCTGCTGCTGAATCACGTGTTCTGCAATCTATTCACGCGTTTTTCATTCGCTAAAAGATAAATAAATCATACAACAAACAATCTGTTGTTGGTTGACTGGTCGTTATCGTTGAGAGATGGACTCGTTTTTGAAAGGCTTTGTGATTAAATCTGAACCGAGTCACTTTCTGCTTTCTGGCTTTCAGAGTTCTTGTTCATTATGACTGATCTTTTGAATCTCTCCGATGATCTTCGTCTAATATTGAAGAAACTAAGGATCACGAAGCAGCAACTAGTTGATGCGATTTTTAATTTGCGGCAATCTTACAAAGAATGCTCATGTTCCAAACGAATTGATGAATTTTTATTGAGCAAATTGCAATCTCATATATCCCAAATGGATTGCTAAATGAATGGCTATCCTGAACTCACAAACAAGCTCCTTACTCTACAAACTGAACATCAAAATCTTCAATTCTCGTGTGAAATATGAAAGGAAGATGAGGAACATTTCCGAAAGAGAAAATTTATCACTCGCTGAGTAAACTAGCGAAGTGACTAGATAATCTCAAGTGGAAGGCTGGGGTGAATTCAGATGTAGAATTAAACCGTCTGTGTAAAGAAAGAGGAAAATGGAAGAAAATTGTGACCAACACTTGAGAAATGATTTGGCAATTCTCTTTGACTTTGTTTCTTACTTTCACATTGATCCCTTGTGTGTGACCTACCATACGGTAGACTGTAAATATGTATAGATTAGAGTACTATTTAAGGTACAGAAATTGGCTGCAAAGCATTCGAAAGAAAGCAATAAAAATTCTCGAAAGTTATCAACCTTTCTATTATTAAACAGTGTCAGGCTTTCTTTTAATTCCGATATCGACGATAACATAGAAAAGGCTGCTAGGATTTATGACTTTCCTTATTGTGTTTGCATTGCAAATCATTTCTGCTTGGAAAACTGATTTTTGTAACGCAACATGTCTCACATTTAAGTAAAATGAATTCAAATCCATCACCAGTACACTCTATTTAAATATGCGCAAGAGTCCTGGAAAGGATCAATGTGTTGCTGACTTTCTGTTTCACTCCTACCTTTAATCTCCATTCTGTTTTCTTCATTATTCATATCGCTTTGTTTTAGCATGGTCTTTACTTGTTATGCGAAGCATGCATCCTCAACAACTCCTTTATCACTCTCATCTCAAACATCATATTATCTCTTGCTGCCATCACTTCATTTTTTCATTACTCCTACTCGTCTCCCTATTTCATTCGAGCCTGTTATTTCATCTTAAATTGGTTTGAAGTTTCTTTTGACGCATTTAATCAACTGGCCTGCTTCATGACAAGATTACTAATTGCCTTTATTGACTGTATCCGAGACTTTTATAAAACCTGACAAGCAAGAATATTTCACTGTATTTTTTAAGGTTGGTTTTAGTAGGGAATCATTTGGAAAAAGTAAAATGTGAAATATGAAGAATGATGTGCAAATTTTGTATTTAATGTCCAATTTACTGAATTTCTACTTCCAGCGACAACCATCGAGCATTCTATGAATCTTTCTTTCCAGATTGACTGCGCTGAAGACTTTATTCAATTACTGAATGAATACCTAAATCGTCTCGAGTGTGCCATCGAATCTCTAAATGCTGTATTCATCTACATGGTAAGTTGCATGAATAATTTGACTTTTTGCCGAAAGTTTAGTTGGAATTCTGAAGACAATTTGCCAGCTCCAGCAACAAATCATTGAATGTCAAAGCAATCGATAAAGGATCTTTACGAATATTTAAAAATATGAAACCAAAACGAGTTATTAAAATATCTATGAACATTATTTAAGTTGGATATAAAACAAAGCATGAGAAAGTGTAAACCCAGTTTTAAAAAAATGAAATAATGAACAAGCAGTTAAATAACAAAGAAATTATCGATGTTTTCTTAAAGTCACATAACTGAACAATCGAGCAAAATACTATTCGAAACTACGACCTAGATGTCAACTTGATTTCTAAAAACCACCACCACAACCTACATGGATGCAGTTTTGACCCTGAAAGTATTGAAAACGAGAATAATCAACTTAAATGGTGAACGTGATCAATACGAAATTAGTACATAAGTAAATGAAAAGTTCAATGTTCTATGCGCTGTGTTGTTCATAAGATAACATGCAAAAATGATGGTTTTACGTCACTACTCCCCCATATTGGGGCTTGGACGGTGGTGACATAGTCAGACTTTTATCTGGAGCGTTGTGATTTTCTATTCCGGGTGGCCTTCCTGACGACTTCCAATGACACTTTCAGAGTTCGACCTCTATATCGAAAGATCGCTAGGACAAGCACTTAACCCAGGGTTCGTACAGACCCTCGAAAATCACAATTTTTTTCGTTCGAATGTCTGTATTTTTCTCGAATAACCCTCGAAATTTCGATAAACGATATATCTGTTAGGCTTTTTGTTTTTTTGGGAATATTTTTTTTAAATACAATTTTTTGTAATTAAATACAACAAAATAGAATATTTTTTTTAAATTTACAAAATTACATCTTATAAAATGCAATATTTAAAATGTATGAATGTGGTATGCCGGTAGCAATTTGTGAAATTTTATGGAGTGAATTAATTTTCAATAGTTAACCATACATGATATTTTTGCTTTTCTTTCACGCAAGCAGTGGCATTACCGATTGAACTTGTCGATATTTCAGCTGAGTTTAAACAGCTGTCTATTCAGACGTAGACAGATCTCCGTTTTTAATGATTAACAACTATTCGATTGAGACTCAAAAATTTGATTTATACGATGTCATCACACAGAGATTATGAATGATATATATACTGAAGATATTTCATGACTAAGAATTTCGGTGATTATATGATCCTTCCTTGACTGGTAGTCGGGAATCGTAAACGTTTCGCGAATTTCGTCCAGATTTTGTGATATTCGATGTTGGCTTGGTGAATATAGGTTGTTGCGGACTCCACACAGTTCACAATGCCTTCAAAAGCGATTGCTCAAAATCTCCTTGGGGACTGTCGGAATTTTTTGTTTTCCCTTTATGCCCTTTTCAATAAAACTCCATCGCGAAGGGAAGATTTTACGGAAACCACAAGCTCCAACACCTTTTCGTTAATGATTTTTTGTGCGCACCGTTGGATAATCGAGCGTGCAATAGATATTATTACCAAAATGAAGATTTTTGTTGAAGGTGTCAACGAAAAGAAAGTCAAGAGGCCAGATACCAATCGTATTTGCAAGTTTGAAAGACATTTACCGGATCCTTTGTTGGAGATCAAATTTCATACTGTGCTGTCAATTGCAAAAGCATTAAAACCATTTTTGAGATAGTACCTGACTGATCGTCCAATGATTCCTTTTTCTCGCCGATGATCTCCAAACTGTCTTGAAACAATTGATGGGAAGATTTCTGAAAAAGGCAGTGCTCATGGATTCCACCATAACGAATCTCGTCCTACTTGATTTTCATGTAATTGAACATCACTTGAAGATCGGGAAGGTTGATTCCGGTTTTACAGCAGACATAATGCTGAGACATTTAGTCAACAGTGGGTCAGTCACGAAAGAGTCGGCGAAGACGTTTCGAGGAGAAAGCAAAATGTTGCTAATTGAGATTATCGAAAAGATACTCAACAAATCTCCGCTGAAAGTCAGTTTCGTAAGTAACTTGTCATGCTTGGATCCAAATAAAATGGCAAATGAACCCGATCCATGTATAACCAAGTTCAAGAGTGTTCTAGTGAAATTGGCAAATATAAGAAAAGTTAACACCAAAGACTGTGATACTATTTTGAACGAATTAAAAAGGTTTCTAAATGATGATGTTGTTCCGAGCAAGTCACGCTTTCTCGAGTTTCAGCGTGACAAAAAAGATCGAATCGATGTATTCCTTCAGTCAACAATGAAGGAACATTTTGATATTTGGAAGGTGGTATCAAGTCTTCTGCTTCTTTCGCATGGCCAGGCTACTGTCGAGAGACGGTTTTCAGTGAACAAAGAGGTTGAAGTTGTTAATCTTCAAGAAAAGACTTTCCAGTCACTTCGGTGGATAGTTGACTATGTTCGTACAATCAGAAAAGTGCAGATGTTTCGTTGAGAAAAAATAGCTATTGCATTCATGTTCAGCTAGCAGAATGTGTTACTAGGACTACCTCACACAAGAGGCCAGGGACTAGGAAGACAGAAAATGATGAATCGAAAAACAAACGCAAGCGTTTATTGGATGTAGTCGATGAACTACGGGAAAAGAAGAAGTGTTTAACGCTTGAAATTGAAGACTTGTTATCCAGTGCTGATGAATTGGTCAAAAAAGCCGAAGAAGAGAAGAATTTCGCTCTTTTTACAAGGATCAACGCGTTTAATAATAGTTCTTCCGATAAAAAGCAACAACTCGTTGTACTGACATATTCTGTTGGATGCAAAGATGAAAGACTTCCGTGATATGTAGTTCACCATATAATATCTGCGTATTATTAATTTGTTCTAGTTACCAGTTTGATTATGAAGTTTTGTATTCTATCTGGTATCTAGAATCATTGCTTGATAAGATAACAAGGTTTTTAGAGTAACTTTTTTAGAGTATGTAAATTTATAGCTGATCGAATTATTTTTGTTTCATATTATTTGGTCGTAATTCATTTTTGTTATTAATATTGGACTGAGATTTAGAAGAAACGTATGAATCTCATCGTTACTCGTAATTTTTTTAAATTAATTATTTAGATTGTAACTTTAGTCTCGTTATTTTTTGTTAAAACTGAGAAACATCACGTTTGTAGATATGATAATGATTTTATAACTTTTTTTAATCTACTGAAATCAAACAGTGTTGGATTGTTTTGTTGTTTATGCTCGTAATTAATTGCGCTGAGCACTGACATGAATTTTGACAATCAATGTCTTTCTTCAATACTTATATTCCTTTACATCGCTGAAAAATTATCAAATACTCTGTGTGTAATTTTTGTAAGATTTTCGTTTGATCATTTTATGACAATATAGGCATACAGCTAACTTCAGGATAAAGAAGTTTTCCTTCTCAATCATGGAACTAAATTTTGTTTTTTCTCGCTTGCAGAATTCTTGTCAGTGCATAAAATTCAGTATTGTAAATGCGGTATTAATTTAGGATATGCTAATTATCTTAAGAAGTCATGTTAAGCCTTATTGATGTCAAACAGAGCTAGTATTGAGTTTAAGCGATACCCTCGAAAATTCTTCCTCAGTCTCTGTACGAACCCTGTTAATCATTGTGCCATGAAGACCACTAAGATAGCATGCAATGTTTGTAAAAAGTTTTTTATGGCACTAATGTATCGTCCACATTTATTATAGATCTTATCACTTATTATAGACATTATTATATGATTGCTAGGCCAAGCACTTAACCACTGTGTCACGGAGATCACTGTATTATAGATCTGGAGAACATAAATGTTCGTTAAGGTGAAAGTGCATTATCTGAGCTAGGTGAAGGTGGGTTTGAGTCTGACTGACTTTTTGTTTTTTGATTTTGTTGAATTGCATAAAACGCATGCTGAATGCAGAATATGTGATTTGGAAGATATTGTAAATATTATCCCTTGTCTGTCGCTTCACATGTTACCTAGAATTTGCTTAAAGCAAACTCCTTCAATCTCTTCATCAGTTTCCAACTCCTCTCTCCACAAATGACTATGTGTACAGTGTATGTGTTCAAGTTATGATCACAAGGAGAAAAACTGATGTTTGTATCATTCAATTTTTAATTTTTGTTAGAAAACGTCCCGTTTTTGTCCAATATTTTGAAATTTGCGTACATTCTGCACCCTGCGAGCTGCAAGTGTATTCTGCTACATAAGAGTTTGTTTACATAACCAAATTCTAAATTCCACAGTTGACAGCTTTATACGGCAAGGTGTTGATGGTAGAAACATAAGGACTGAATCACAAACAACTTTAATTGAAAATCAAGAAATGACTAAAAATTTTATTTCAGTATTTAAATCAATTTTATCTTGCTGGTTATTTTGTTATTTTATTGTAATGTTAGGGCACCGGCATTTAGCCTTGAGAATACTTAAAGTTTGCACTTCAAGCTTTGCGACGTATTCATGCATGCGATTCGTTAGCACTATTAATTTGGTCATACGTTGTGCTTGCAAGTGAATTGCTATTAATTGGGTTCCTGTGGATGCATACATATCCAGAGCGTAAATAGAGAATTTCAGCTTTTGTCATCATTGGATTTTGGTTTTGCCGTAAGATCAAAGACAACTCAATAACGTTATCCAGATTTATGAGAAAACTCCAGCTGTCCTCATCCTAAGTCAAGCTAGACATGAAGAATGCATTTAGCAGCGTCTGCCGCGACAAGCTATTGATTGTCTGCTCAACCTTTTTCACAACTACTGTCCAGTCATTTAGCCTCTGACCAATATTCACTTAACCGACGACAACGCTTAACGGAATTTACTTTGATACCATCTATTCTTACTGCAGGCCTTTGATTACTCCTCAAATTCCTTAGATTCCTCAAATATTTTTTTTTACTCCTCAAATATAGCTTAACTAAGAGAAATTCCTCAAATGTGACACATTTCAGACTAAATGTAGGATAATGTATTGTTTTTTGGCGAATGGCGATGATATGTAAACTTCCAATCATGAACCTGAGATAGAATCCTATAACATGTATCCTACATTCTGACTGCTGAGCTTGAACAATTATGATTTATAACGTGTTCTTATTTCACGTCGTTTTCATTTCTGGCAGCTACATGGCTGCAGATGTTTTGGGTTCGTCCGGTCTTATTTTGCTATGCAGAGAAATCAGAAGTTGTTGTCTGTCGAACTCCTTAGTGCAGCACTTTCACGTATTTAATGAGTGAAACACTGCGATCAACCTACAGAAATTGTATATTTGAACACTGCAATCAATTTTTACTTCCAACATCATAATGTTGCGGAGAATTCCAACAATAAAATGTTTATTCAATTATTTTCATTGTTTATCTTGACCTGTTTCACGGCCTTCATTATGTTTCTGCGACTGTAGGGTTGCCAAATGTATGCCTGTGCTTCTTAAAGAACTTTAGGATATCGATCTTCTATATCCATTATGTGATAACGTCTAGGTAGCCTAGCCCACGTGGATTTCAATGCTCTTATCAACTGAAGCTTTTGCTTTACTCATGTTCCTCCATTATATTTCCGCTGAATATGAACACATCCGATGGGGTTAAGCGGATGGTCTGTAAATGTAGTGTCTATATGCCTCCTGGTCACTAGTGTGTGGGAGCTAGAAGCTTATGAGACTGTGCTATCCCATGAGTCTGCAACTACGTTTTTCAGGGTTTGCAGCCCGACATCTGAACACAGTATGGTGTGAAAGTAGTGCACACATCGTTTATCGTTGTATGCGAACTTAAATTAATGAAGACATTCAAACCACACATCACTGGGTTGGTAGATTTTCAACCTGGGTCTACAGCAAGATGTGGATGTCAATATCTCAGCGGAACTTCATGCGAATAGAGGTGATAATCTTTCACTCTTTGCCTAGATGATACCAACGACTTAGCTGGCAAGTCTGTTCCTGACAATTGTTTTGTGTCGTCTGAGAGAATTCATGTGCATTTGAATGTAGATTGAAGCGATATGATCAAAGCGCTGACAGGTAAACAAGAGCCACCAAAACTTATGCAGTAAAAAATGATATTAATATATTATTGTGTAATGTGGCGTTTCCTTCATGATACTGAATTTTTTAACCCACAAGCAATGCATTCCGTCAACGATTTTGATCTTTTTTTAGTTATGGGTTACTCTCCTCCCAAAATTTGTCTAAAATCTGTGAAAATTAATCGTCACAATATATCCAGATGCCTGTATTTAGGATATTTCCTACATTCAAAAAATTGCAGTATACAAATCTGACAAGCAGCGTGAAGCACAGCGATATCAGCAGCTTGATCTGACATCCTCTGTTCGACACATTCTGAGCAGATACTAGTACTTGAGGTCAACAAATTAAATTCGTAACAACGCTGGAAGTGATTATGACCAGGCCAATATCCCTTTGTAATACATATAACTTCAAAAAGTGTGGTGTGGTCAACCCTGGGGTTGCCTTCTTCAACCTTCATGACTTGAAGTTTGGCCCAAAATCCATGCTAAAATTTGCATCTTTTTTGTAATTACCATATTAGGCTCCGCTTCCATTCCTCAAATTTTTCAAGAAAAATCCTCAATTTTTCTCATAGGCTAATCACAGGCCTGTTGCTGTGTGCACTTCCCCGCCTTCTGTCATTTCAATTCGATGGCATTCTAGTGATTATTTGGGAAACTAAGGAACCATTATAACCATCGTGTGACGCCGGTTACGAATTTCGCATGCAAGGTCATTTTCGTCAACTATAACATGAAAAAACAAGAATTTTCTTTTTTCAAAATTCGATATTTGAATCTTTATATCTTTCAATATAGGTTTTCTTGCACAAGCTAATTAACATTGGCTTTGATGACTCTACCAAATTCTCATATTCATTGAATAGCGGCATTGTAATAATTAGGATTATTTGCACGGTATCCAATTTCTGTAAAGTGACCAAAACATTTTCTGACAATTGCAATTCTCTCGCTAGTGTTGCTAAATGCAAATGGTTGGTGATAACAGAATATCAATTTTCAGAAGATTCAATTGATGGTCAGGAACAGGAGGCTGTTACTAATGGTCATGGTGAAAAATTCACTTTCTCTCCTTTATATTTATTGACCGATGGTAAGTTAAAATAAGTATAAGCAATAAAATGCCAACGCTTCGTGCCACTGACACTTCGATGGGCCGACTTCTGTACAACAGTATTTGATGACCCACATTAAATATGGAAACAAAGAAACAGAGTTCAAGTACTGCGTAGTTAGAAGTTTGGGACCTCGTATTTGCGGTTAATGGCTGGTGCAAGAGATTTAATCAATCGAGCTTCGGTCAGTTTACAGTCCACTGCGCTATGATTTTTGTCCATAATATCGATGTCGAAGTGAGAGGTGGAAATGTCACTGAACTAGTGCCCTTTATACCGTGTTCGTAAAGGGCATTTCTTTTGTTCTTATTGATTAAATCTCTTCTATGCTCATTATAGCGTTTGGTAAATGAGCGGTTAGTTTGACCTATATAAAAATCATCACATAAATTACATTTCAGCTTATAAACTAAAAACCGGTCACCACAAGAATAGTTTTGTCGTAAAAGAGAGCAGAGATGACAAGAATTGTGTTTCTTATTATTACGATTTCTTTTATTAATAACTGTCTCTAAAGTGGGACCAGGTTTGCCGATGATTTTGATAGGGAGATCACATTGTTTAGCAAGTTTATTTAATTTTCTGTTACAGCTATCACTAACAAAGTTTATAGTGCAAATGTTTTACAGGAACAAATGTTTCGCTAATTTTTTTATTATTTTTATATTTGGTTTTTTTATTTATGTCACGATTCGAAATGCCATTTTGTCTAAATCGGTTGTTAAGGCTCGTCATAGCTTCATGCTTTTTATGTAGGTCCGAACATCTACTAGCTACATTAGTTTGTCTATTCTTGATGTAGTTCGATTTTACATGATGTGGGACCCAGCTGTGTTTATTAAGAGAGATACCAGAGTGCATTTCTTTGGTGTACCATTTATATTCTATCTCATTATTATTTACTCGAATACCAATATCTAAAAAGTTTGGACATTCTTCCTTGGGAACTTCTGTTGTGAATTTTATGTCTTCCGAGATAGAGTTAAAAACTTCAGTTATGCTATTGATGCTATAACTATCATTTTTGTGAAACGGGCCAATGATGATATTATCAATGTACCGAGCATAAAGTTGAGGGATTATTTTAAAGTTCGATTTCAAGATCTCGAGGGCCTTTTGTTCGATGTGGTACATATAAATAATAGCAAAGGGAGGGGAGAATCGAACCCCCATCTGACAGCCTTTGATTTGACGATAAATAATATCGTTATACTGTATGTAATAATTGTAGCATGCAAACTTTAAGCAGTTATGCACGTTATCAAAGTTCAGGGAGAAAGTGTCGATTTTATTCCAATGTAGTTTTAGAAAATCTGATACTACTTCTATGCCATGTTCTATCTGAATGCTCGGATACAGATTAATTACATCTAAAGAGATTAACGTAGGAGTACTCGTAATTTGGTTATTGATTTTTAATGTTTTTAGCTTATCAATTAACGTGGTAGAGTTTTTTATGTTAGTGTGGACAAATTGCACCAACTGGCTTAGTATTTTTTTAATTAGCCAATCAATTTTACTTGTTGGGGTGTCAGTGCTCGAGGCAAGGGATAATAGTTTTCTTCGTTTTTATCTTATGATCTTTTATTTTTACGTGGAAGTTAGCTGGGTGGCTACCGGTGGCTAACAGTTTCTCAAAATTCGATTTTTGAAAGATGTGGCTACAACTATTGCGAATAATAGTATTAGCTTGATTTTCAGTCTTTGTTATATTGTTTAAGTTTAACTTACAATAATTACATGGTACCCAGAGTTCCGTTATTTCCGTTATTTTCCGCTTTTTCGAAAATTGTCCTTTATTTCTCGTTTTTTTTACCAATTTTTCCGTTATTTCCTTTTTTCTTCACATTGTCATATGTATATTGCAAAATGCTACTGAATCTTGTTACCATATTCCTGGAACTTTCATAGTAACATTCAAATAAGTAGATTAAAGTGAAGTGCGCTTAATTACGATGATAATCTTAATCTCTCGCTTTAAGTGTGAATATAATATGATTTTGAGGAGGTTCTACAAAGGGAATATTAAAGTATGCTTTTATACGTATAGGATGTTTCTGATGAAATCGAAAAATCTTTTCTATTTTTGCTGCTCCTGCATTATATCATCACAATCTGGGCTGTTTGTAGAAACATGGAGATCAATTCAGCAAAAGAAGGACAAGCTTTGAATGCACAAATTTCTTCTGAATTCTTCAAATCCGTTTAAGGGTGCAAAACTCATTGTAATCCTACTTTTTAGCTTTTATCATTTCTGAACACACCGTTAAAATATTGTGCTCGTACTTTCATGGACCAAATATTTGTGGTACTTCTGTTTTTTATGTTCATATAATCTATCATTTAGTACAAAAGTGCATTTTACAGATGCATCCACATTTAGTGAACAATAGGTCTATGGCAGTATTACTGTATCAAGTCCTTCGCTACATCTTAACTCTCATCGGCACACCTGTCTACCTGTGTAGACGCCATGTTTTTTGAAACACTGTAACTTCTTCAAAAATGGTGATATCTTGATGAAATTTATTTTCCATGCTTATTTTTTAAGTATTATACTATCCTTAGAATTTCAGATCCAAAATCAATTTCGGTCATGTCAAACACGCATTACAATCATATTCGGCACACCTGTATACCTTCGCATAAGTCAATACTTTATGTACAAAAATGGATTTTCGGTGTGTCAGGTGTGCTTAGTTGTCTGTGAGAACATTTTACGGAAGTTCTTTTATGGGTCACAGCGGTCAAAGTTCGTTTGGTCAAGAAAAGGATTGCCACAATAAAAACTATTGCACATGCAGATGCATCATGTTGCATTTGTGTTTTGTAAGTGACAGTTGAAAGATATTCTACAGGGTATGTGGCGCTGGTCAGTCGAAGAAGTCAAAGTCCACTCCGCATTGGTTGAATCATGGCATAAGAAGAATTGGTTCATGCATGATAGAAATATTTACTTCCAACTTCGGTAGGATATCATCGATCGTTATTCTACGAAATTCAGCGACGTTCAGTAGATTGGCGATCAGCCTAAACCTTAGTTTGGTGCCTGTCTGCATAATATTATCATAACATGCTCACATGAATGGTGAAATTAATTGTTTCGAAATTTTTTGAAGCTATGAGGTTCAATTACTGAACATAATCGAACATTTTTCAATAGTAAGCACTCACGATGGCACTATTTAATAGATGCTCATTACTCATTGCAATTCATGAAGAATGTGAACCTAGGTAGCCTCACTTTTTGCTTTATCCGTTTAACGTCCTTTACTCCATCTCCGTTGGGTTGGACGATGATTCTTCATGGAATGCCTCCAGGTGTTCAGATCGAGGGTTTCGGCTTCTTTGAGGCCCAATTGCCGACAGTCTGCGGACACTGCTTCTTCCCAGGTCTTTTTTGGGTGGTCTCTTGTTGGTTCGCTGATCTTCATTTTCCATATTTTCTTCACCCAATCGCTGCTATCTTTCCGCCGCATCATCGCAATCTGCGCACCCTCATGTCCCCATCGACCGACAGCAGGCTCAGGCACGCTAGAAGGTCTTCGCTGGCCACTCTATCTTCGAGAGACACTCCACACATTCATCTGATCATCCTTCTGTCTCCTACCTCCATTCTCCTCTTTTCTACAGCTGTCAGAACCCATGTCTCTCTTCCGTAAGTCATACAGGATCTGACGCACGAGTCGTAAATGTTGCCCTTCATCCAGTATGGAGTAGAACAACTGGTCAGGGTAGGCGATATCTCTCGGAATTTCGCCCATCCCCCAGCCACTCAATTCACGCAGTCACAACTGCCTCCGTTCCACCACCGGAATCCAACATGTCTCCCAATTATCAGAAACGAGTAACAGTGTCGCACCTGAGCATCTCCTGCCCTCTTCACTTGTTAATAATTGCGCCAATTCTTTCCTTCTCCTCCCTTGAGATTGCCAAATGATCTTGCGGGCATTCTCCTTTGCCTTTGCATATTCTTCTTTAATCACTTTTCATCTTGAGTTCTCTTCCATATGGCGAATCGCATTCTCTTTTCTTCCACTGCTGTGTCTACTTCTTCGCACCACCATGTGTCAGTATGTAACTTGGTGCACACTTCGTCTTGCCGCTAAGTGAAATAAGAAATGTAAGTCTAGCTCTAGATTATGTATTCAACAATTCAAATATTCTATTCTTCATTTTTATTGCATTAATTTGAATTAATCTGTAAATGAAATTAAAATCTTTTTCAAATCAATCGTATAGGTGGCGCTATCAAAGTGCCGATTACGAGTGAGCTGCTCAAAGTTGAGAAGAACGGTAGAGCACATGCAAAAAGCGAGCGGTGAATTTCGACGAGATCAGCAAACATCTTCTATCGAACGACAAAGCTTGGAAAAAGAAAGGAAAGAAATATTAATGGAATCGAAGTTGCTGATCTTCAGACAGAAGAATGAAACTCTTGACGGGAGACTGTTGTCGACAGTAGATATATAAAAAGAGAAGATCATGCATGGACAGGAATTGATTCACACGAGTTTGAAAAGAAAGAAGGAACTTAAAAGTGGAATTGGATGGTGTAAATCAAAATGACAATGACTTTACTCACTCTCACTCACTCATCCCTTTTTGCGTCCTTTTCTTCCAGAAGATTCTGGGTTAGACGTTAGCTGCTTGAGTTTGGACTTCCATTTCGGTGTATCACGGGCGTCCGCTTCCTGGGATCCAACACGTTTGAGGTCATCTCCACTTGTTCCCAGGTCTTCTTTTGTCTTCCTGCTACTGTCTTACCATCTACTTCCATCCACATAACTTTTCTGATCCACTCTGTCTCATCCCTTCTTACCACGTGGCCAAATCGACGAAGTCTTTGCCTTCTCGTGACGTCTGTGATGTTCTCAAGACCCCTTGCTTTTCTGATGCTGTTATTCGATTTCCTGTCCGATAGTCTGACACCACACATTCACCTTAGCATTCGCATCTCCTCACACTCAAGTCTTCTCATCGGATGAAAGCAACGGCCATGACTCGCAACTTATAAAGCTAAGCTTGCCGCACACAGACTCCATATACGCGCCCTTGGTTCTCAAAGATGGCTCTTCAGTAGATTCCAACTTTAGATACATATACATGTACATATCTATATCTTTATTCACTATACTGCTTTGTTATTACAGTCAGTTTCTCCACTTCCTCAGATTGACGGAGGCCAATAATACGGAGGAGGGGTGATGCAAAGGCAAATGGTATCATTTTTATGAAAGTCTGCGCGAACTGTTGAAGAGTACTTTCTTCCTTCATGTTGACAGTTGATTTGTAGCGTCTCACTTGTGTTCTAATTTCATGTGCTAACTGCAAATCATAACCCTTTCGTTAGATACTTTATGTACAATTTGTTTGATACACGAAATACAATATGATTTGATGAAGTGAATCAATGGGATTAGACAAGAAATATTAACAAGATTTTCAACCATGGATGGCTTCATATATTCAAATAATGAGCGTAAAACGTCAACTGGTGGAAAATACATGAATCACGCTGTGCAGCAAACTTAACATATTCCTTTATTTTTCCGTTATTATTCTTCAGTAATTGCGCTGGGAACCCTGCAATTATTAGTATCCATCAGGATATTTTCAGTACGTTGCCATAAAGAGGTCGAGTCAGCAACCACAAATCTATTTGTTTTGTCAGACAAACATTCTTCGGCAGCATTATCCTTCAGAAAAGTTTTAGTTTTATGAATCATAGTGGTATCTTGTTTGAATTGTTTACTGTTTTTAAGTTGTTTTGATTCTTTTTTTATTATCTCTAAGGCCTTATCCTTAAAGATCTGTAAACGATTTTCTTTTTCGTTACTCATTTTAGGTGGAAGGGAAACACTATTCCTAGCATGACACGCATGAGCACATGGTACAACTTCATGATCCAAAAGTTGCTGAAATAAATCAGGATCATCTCTATCATCAGTTTGTGAATATGCCTTGACTGTTTGTTGTCGTCAATTGGAAAGTTTGGAAAGCTAAGTAAAATCATTATAATATTATGTTGTGAATGTGAGCAATTTCATATATTTCAGCTGTAAAAAGTCCATAGTCCATTCAAGAACAATAAAAAGTGAAATAATAAAAAGTGAACAATAATAAGTGAAAGCAAGACTGCCACCATTTTTTGGAAATTCGATTGCAAGATATCCGATCATGACGTTTAGATATCATTTGACCACAGACCAACCCCAATTTTTGTTAATTACTAGTATGTGAGTAAACTTCGTAGATGTGTGTAGATGTTGGTGATTGAAATTAGTATCATGGAATAATTCACTAAACAAACCCATAAACATTAAACACATTAAAGACATTTGATGAACATTCTCCATGTCGGACAAATGCTTCAGTCGATTCGCAATCTCCTCCACAAAGCAAATGATCGTATTCATATAGTGGCTTTAGGTATCACTAGACACCCTGGTTGATGATCTTACGCGGCCTTGTTTAAACATTGACGCAAAATTTATCACTCTTTTTAACAGATCAACTCTTCTCAATATAGCTTGATATCAACGGGGTAGCACCATTTATGTTAGCAGAATAGCTCACCTTTTCGAACTTAATGCATAATCAAGTCACCGACTACAGTAACGCGAAATAGACGATATTATGACATAGTGATGGAAAGTCAATACATGTCGATGTGTGCATGACGAGATAATAAAACATGATTGTGTAATTAAATTCGTAATGTTTCACATCGCAATTGTAAAAGCATTCGACTGAGCTATCTATTTCGATTGAGCATATTTCTACCTACCTATTTTATACCTTTCTATGTCGACGTGTCAGAATTTTTGGATTAATAGGCAGTGAGATGAACTCACTTAACAATCATGTGTGCCGACAAATATTGATTCATTCACACAAACAATAACAAGTTGTACTGTTCTTTATACATGTGACCTGTCTTTAGCGTTTGCACTCATAAGTTACAGTGTCTTTAATTAGATTATTGATTTATCAAATAAAGGAGAGCAGATTTATTCGCATTATTTTTGGTTAAAAAATCAGATCAATGTGCAAATCCATCAATTTGTATTGGACCGATATACATACACAATTTTGGTCTGATTTTATTACAGCTGTGTAACTTCAAGTTGTGTTAACGGCCCATCTTGCAATGTCTACGCTGTTTTTGATAACTCATTATAGGTTCTGTCGCAATTGAATAATGTCTATTGACATATATTATTCTTAAAAATAATGATGATGAACATGCTACTTTTCCGGGAATTCGTCTTCCTGGGAACAGGATATTTCTTTCAATAAGATTTGGTCGACATGGCTGTATATAGTTTTAAATATTCTAACTTTTGTAGAACTATAATCGTCTACAACATGATCGGAAACAAATCATTTTAATTTTGATACTACTGTTAACCCACGCAGGCTAGCGGGCAGTATATTTGGTTGGTCCTCCGTGATAAAAGCGCCGTCGCCAATCTAAAAGTAGATAAGAATCATCAAACCCTTCAACCGGAAGCAGGAGTGGGTGCGAATATTCGAATCCTTCTGAACGTATGACATGAAACCGAGTTTGAGATTCGTGGCACGAATCCTTCATATCGTAAAAAATCAAAACAATCATAATTCTCGTTCCGCTTGACTTTCGGTTAATCTCAAGCGCTCATCTATGTATAGCCCTCGATCGATATTAGTAACTGTAAAGACGACATCCATAAGATGTCGTCCAGAATTATACTGTCGATTTTGTTCAGTCTACAACCCATTCATTCTATACATAGATCTAACTCAAGCATTTGTATGTATGAAACAATCCAATGTTAAGAATTATTTGTCCGATTGAGCGCGCATTTTCAAAGGCTGAACAGGTCGATTATAATGTCATTGACGTATGCACAATATCTCCGGAATTTCGTTCTCATCGCCGATAAGGACTATCTTGATATATTTTATTTATGTCAGCTTTATAGCATTACTCCTTTGGTGATGGTAAATTTGAATGTAAAGTTGTATGTACATGAGTTAGATAGCAATAATTTTAATAAAAAAGGATTTATTATATGATTGATCCGTAAACCATATCTGAAAGTAGAAAAACCGCATTTTGTAAAAAATTTGCTCGAATTCGCCCCCATCCCTAATACCGGAATCAATGTCAAATGAATATTGCATCAATTAGTTCCATGGCTGCTAATTGAATTAATGTGTTTTCGCATAATTTGTTTGCTTTGTTCCAGATTCGAATGCAAGGAATGAAGAATGTTGAATCGTTCTGTCGACACTGCTTTAATGAATATGTTGTTAAGGATATTCGACCTCAAATAAGAGGTGAGATACTTGAAATTGTATCAGTTTATGCATGTGGAGATAGTTATAGTTTTCCTTCAAAAAAGGTTCAATCTGTGTTGGAAAGTAAACAAGCTTCACATCAAAAACAAGTTACAATCAACAAAATCAAGAGCAACTTCTCCCCAGTGCTACAAAACATTGTTGAAGAAGCAAGCAGAAGATCCACTGCAAGGATATAATTTACAAAACTGTTAAGTGTGCAGAATAACAAAAAAGTCAAGATGCAAAAATTACGACATAATTGATATTTTGTGTGACAGCCTTTACAAAGAATTGTATCACAATCAAATTTAGTTGCTTGACAAAAAGATATGTAGATTTGAGACATTAGAAAAGTGCGGGATTGCGAGCCGTCGTGGAGTTTTACGCTGTCTCAGACAATCCGGAAACACATATATTTGTCAATAATTTTCAAAATTGTGCATGTTACGTTTCTTTTTCCATGAAGATAAATAAAACGTTTGAATGCTAAAACAAATTCTGACTTTAAAAAAAGGTCGAAAAAGCAAATCATTATATGAATTATTCATCTGACATATAGACAAATATTTCTCTTTGCAAGTACATGTAAGTAGATGCCTTCAATATTTCATGATTGAGCTAATGGTCGAATATTTGCAAGCAGTAGACCTTTCCGACAGCAGTCGATAACGATTGATTGACCTCATTTAGCTCGCTATCGAAAAGAGTGGCAAGTTATAGTCTTTTGTCTATTAAAGATGTCAGAAAATATTTTGAATTAATTCAAAATCGGGTGGAATTATACATTTCTGAGATGTGCTTGATTATGTGCTGCAATGGCTACTTTTTGATCACTTCTGAATACGATGGAAAATGTAGGAAAATCAATATCTATTTAACTAAACTAACCACGTACACGAATCATTCGTATATTACGAGTATAGTCAAAATGATCGATAGTGACACATAATGTGTGTAATCAAATACCTTAGTAAATGATAAACGAACTGAGACGTGAGTTTTCAGTTTCTAATAGAATAGAGTCTTCAAAAAGAACCAGTAAGATTGCATAAACTATATGTCGTGTCTATTGGTGAAATGCTCGTGATTTGTGAACTATATGCGCTTGGTTGACCGACTCGAATATCATAAAATGGTGAGTAAATAAATAAAACTTGCTAAAACTCGATGGAATGTCATTTGCAATTATTATTATTGAGTACTATTAAAGTAAAAATCTCAAAATCATTATACTCAATAGCGAAATTATTCATTCGTTAGTTTGAAAAAAATGAAATTGTTCTCATTAAGACATTGACAGATTATTATTTTCCGAGCTTCGATCCGCCAGGCGATTGCAGTTTTGATCTCAACTTACTTATATTTTATATTTAATGATGTCTGTTGATTATTACATTTTGCATGTAAATCTGATGAAGAGTAATACTATGCATTGTTATGTATCTATGTGCAGCAAAAATGAAGTGGAAGGTATGAAATTAAGTATCCAAAAATAAATTTATCAACTGTTTCAGATGCGCTCCATGATTCCTCAATATCATCTGTCAGACGCGATGAATGCATCAAGAAATTATTGAACTTCAATCCTGACGCATTAAGCACGTTGGAAAGCGTCTCAGAAACTGTCATCGAGTAAGTTGCCGTATTCAGTGCCTGACTACGGTTGAAAAATGATGATTGTGTCGATATTGAGAGATGTGAACTAGGTGTGCTGATTACTTTTGATATCGTGTAAAATAGCAGCTATTCAAGTCTGTTCCTATTTTTGAACTGAGGATGTAACTCGATGTTGCTATTTGCATATAACTGAGATTGCATTAACTTCAAATATATTAGACTATAAAACTTTAGGTTCTCACTTGTTCACATTCAATTCCGAAGTGATTTTCCAGATTTAAATGTGAATGAAAATCCAATTGTGAAAATAAATTGCCTATCTCATTCGGGAATTCGTAATTGTGTAAGAAAGGAATGTTTCTATGGCAAATATTGCTTCCATTGTATCGCTATTAGATGTACGGAATACATTATACAGCACATTGCGCATAAATTCGGCAAAGTATATGGGATGATTGAAAAGTAATGCCTCCTAGCCTTAAGCACACATTGAAGCCTCCAAATAACGACCTTTGACCGGTTCTCCCAAAAAATCGGTAGTGCCGGAACCGGTACCCCGAAAATTAGTACCGATTCTAGCACCGATACCCAATTGCATCATGGTGCAATTAGGCTTCAAAACCATGTTCAAGACAATTGAAATGGTCGTTTTCTTTGTGAGCACTTACTCAGAAGCTGTTAAAACTCGGTCATCGAAGACCAAACGCGGTCATGTCTCCAAACTGCAACAGTCTTACAGACTCCTGTCCCCTGGTTGGTAAAAGCAATATCCAACTGCGAGATTTATGTGAATGCAAGACGCATAAAATCAACCTCGGTATCAGAATATTGATGGCGGTTCTCAACAGCTGGTGATATCTGTCGAAAGATGAGATCAATCCTAGGTGGTTGATCAATTAATGCGCTTGTGTGCTTGCGCTTGCGCAAGTGATGACTGCATACTTGGGCCCATGAAACGATCATTTTTGAGACCTCTTCTGATTGTTAGTGAGATCATTGTTAATTAGTATGTTCTTTAAATAATTCTAATGAATAAAAAGATCCTTTTTGTTTTCCGCAATTTTTATAGTTAATAATGCAATTCGTATGACAGCAATTACACTCTCAACACCCAAGGTGGCCAAGTGGTCCCTATTATAGGGACTGGTCCCTATTGGTCCTTATTTTGTGCCCTGGTCCCTAAAACATGAACCTGTTAATAAAAGTTCATAACTCCGTAAATGCACCTACTTTTGCTGAAGTACAAATGATTTTTCATGAATTTCTTGATGGTGAAAAATATACTCACTAATATATATTTTTATGCTTCCTAGGTCTTATACTTAAAATCAACTGGTTCTTAAAATTTTATCATGAATATTAAGTGACACAAGAGAATATAAGAGACAGTACCGGTAGCCATATAGCCTAGATTAAGCGAACGTAGTGAGCGAAATCTGATGGTTGACGGCGAAGAGAGGCGACGCGATCGTGCGACGAGCCGAAGGCTCGGAGCTAAGTGAGCTAGCCTAACGACGATATCTTATGTATTCATCTTGTTAATAATCTCACGTAAATTTATTGTACATACATGATTGAATATGTACTGTACACGTAGTCATATACGTTATATAACTTAATTATTGACGCGGCTAGTAATATAACTTTAGCTTTTGTGACAGAAAACCACTCTGGATGTAGAAATAGCACAGAAGAATCACATTCAATTCTATCTTTACACTATTTCAATAACACTAATCTTTACCACATCAAAATTTGTATCTGTAAGTACATATACATCTGATCTTTATGTATTAAATTTATAGTATTCAGACTATTGCAATCCAATACCAAAACATATACTTGCATGAATTTTGACGTGAGAACAAAGCAACTTTGAGCAAGATGTTGTCATTTATGTTAAGCAGAATTTGTTAATATTAAATTACAGGGTTTAAGCCAAACTGCTAAAAGAAATAGTTGCAAATTGATGTTATATCGCAAATTTTCACCGCTAAGACGGCCTTATCTAGCAAATACAACCATAAAGAGGATGACATCAAAATTCAAAAATCAGTGATTAATATTCTGTGCATTCTTCTCCGTTATTTTTGACAGGACATATTCTTTAATCAGCACAGATTCCTGAAGGTGTAAGTTGATGATATTGATATTCATCAATAGAGATCATGGTGTGAGGAGCTCTCGGTTTCCTCGAAGGTTGAACGTGCGATGCGGTCAGGGCCTCGTCATCAGCGTTGATGTTATGTCATGACTATGACATGAAATGTTATTGGATAGAATACTTATACTTACGTGCATGTGATAACTAGCCTAGATTTTAAAAAAATGTTTGATCAATATATAGTTCTGCATGAACACTACATAGGAATTAATGCTTGTATGTAGATTGTCATCAATTCAATTCCATGATATCTTCAGGTAATATCTTTAAGACTGAGTGGATATTTAAATAATACATTTCTTGCCTGGTAGATGAAGGAAAATGAGAGTTTCATGGAACGAAGTGACCTCTAAGATTGTTGGCTGCACGGGAAGTTTTTGCAGATTACATCAACGAGATAATTTTCCCTTCACTATGTCATAATGAAATTCCTTGCCAGTAGTTTAAGCAATTTATCTGATCCTATTTGACCTTGAGGAAAGTCAGTTTTGATCTTTCTGTTGCGGTGGCTAGTTTCTCCTAATATACTGTCATTCATTTTATTCAATGATACGTATCGAAAACTAGTAGCTGATGTAGAAAAACATTTCATAACCGTATTCAAAGACCATTCTTTCAAAATGACGTATTTTCATAAATGGATGAAAACACGAAAGTCTGTTTGATTTATTTTTTTGCTCATCCCTGTCTCCTTCAAGGCACGAAGCTATATATGCAGATGGTTAGGATTGTTAACTTCCAGTGAGAGCGACGTTGCCTCCTAGGGCATAGTGTTTTTTTCTTGGTAAATCCGGATTTTTGGTCTTCATGTTATTGTTTATTTATTGTGTTGATAAATATTATGATGTAGCTTATCTCTCTTCCTTTTGAAACAAAATCAAATGCACACCAAAACTCAAAAAAAACCTTTTGCCGAAAGATCTTTCAAGTTTAGAAAAGGAGTTGTGGGGATTGGTGTCGTATTGTGAGTGAAGGGGCTTATCAATTGATGACGTTGTTCTCTAAGTTATGTGTTATGCTAATCTGGGAATGTTTTACTTTTCGAATTATGCACAGCATAAATTACAGTAAGCTCCAATTTTCTTGATTGTAAAATTCGAATATTAAAAGTCAGCGATAATTGTTCTGGAATTAGCGCTTAACCAAGGTATGATGACTCACTTCAACTCTGTAAGAAATTCAGTTTAAGTTTGCCCATCAATCATCTGCGTAGTGAAAGTAGACTGAAATAGCAGCTACAACTGCGCTTGTATAAAACCTTTTATTGAAGCATTCAAGTAAACTGAATGCAATGTCAACACTCACTGCTACAGATCAGTACGTTACGTTATTTGCAATAAGCTCACTTATAGCAAAGTGCATCTCTTGGTTCGTTGAACAAGCCTCATGCTCATTTTAGGGAGGACGTACATCTATTTCCACCGGGTTCACTATCATCCCCGATTGCAATTTAACACCGCACTTCACCGTACTTCTTCATCGAAAAATGAGCCTTTAGCTTCATGATCATTTGTCATAAATCGAAGTTGAAGTTGTTGTAGTGCTAGTAACAAGCTGTTGTTTTCAACCTTGTCCATGTCCTCCACCTGAAGAAATTGAGGCATTATTGTCCAGCACGCACTTCAGAATTTTTCACTTATTGTCAACTTGATTTCTGCTCAGGGTATCGATAATGACAGATTCCAGCTTGAAGGTCACGCTGGCATTTTGTCTGTAGGGCCATCTACAGACAAATTCTATTCATCAATTCAGTGAGTGACAATGCAAAGATCGCAATTTGTAGCACATTTTTGTGTTGCTTGTCACACAAATAATAATGTTTCTGAACATGAATACAGCACTGGGGAAATGGTCAAAGAGACAATAAAATGGAAGTGTAGAAAAATAGTCAAATCCAACTCCACCGATGATTATGATTAAGATAGCTGCAAGCTTTCAAAATGAAGGAATTTCCGTCCGTCGTACTCTTATTTTGCTTGTTTAGCTATCTTACTTTCTCGTTTTTCGTCGCTTCTTCCCGATTTCACCAGAATTGGACGCTTCTGCGGTGACTTTCTTCCATTTCCTTCGATCCAGCAGTTTCCTCCTTGAATTTCATGTACTTATGTATTGTAGGTCCTCTTTGACACAGGCGTATCACGTTTTCTTCTGTCTTCCTGGTGAAGGGCTACCGTCAACTGATAGCCAGTGTACCTTATCGATGACGTTTTCAGTTTCTCTTTACATGTCCGAGACAACGCAGGCCACATATCTTCCCACTTCATCACTTGTCACTTTGACCTTCAACTTAACATGTACCATAGAGCGCAATATTCGCCTGTCAACGCCTCTGCGCCTTGAATTTTTGAGTGACCATGTTTCAGCAGCATACATTAGGACGGATCTTATACACAGCTTGTATACATGCGCCTTGTACCTTAGCGGAACCTCTTCGTTTGCCAACAAGTCGGCTAGCTCCCCACTTCTTCCGCGCGGCTGCTATGCCAGTTCTGACTGTTCCTCTGTACCAGCTTCCGTGTCAAGGGCATCCCCAAGATAGCAAAACTCCTAGACTTCCTGCACCGTCATGCCATTAATTTGCAGCAAATCTTCGTCGTCGTGTGGAGAGCTGCCACTTACGGAGCGTGTGCAACGGGAAAAGTACGGTGCAATTCTTAAGGAACTACTTTTCGGACGAACCGCAAAACATGGAATTCACCCCGATGCATTTCATGCAGCAACTAACTACAAGGCCACTTTCCCGACTTCCTTCAGACTCTTCCCGGTAACAAGGACTTTTGACTTTGCTCCGTTGATCTTCAATCACCGCGTTTCTGGCTGAACATTCAACGCTGCGAGTTTCCTTTTGGCTTATTGTTTTGAGGTTGCCGTCAGCACTAGATCGTCGGCATGCTGTAGCTCCTACGGACCGGTGTCTCTGCGTTCCCTCGTCGCTTCCTTCATTACTGCGATGAGCAGCAGTGGACTTAGTGCTATGCCCTGGCCCCCTGGTGCACACCAACTCCCATGTCTAGTTCATCTGTGATGCCGATGTTGTGCAGGGAGAAAGGGAACTTATCGCTGCTACAAGTCTTTCAGGAACTCCTTGTCTCTTAAGTTCCCACCCAATTACCTTCCTCGGCACCCTTTCGAAGTTTTTTCAAGGTCGACAAATACCTGGTGGAGCAATCAATTGATCGATCTTTTCCTGCAATTTTCTGAAGATGAAAACGGCGCCTGTCGGTGATTTGCATTTCATGAAGCCAAATTGTCGGTGATCGACGTCGATGGTCTTCCTTATGAAGACTTTACTCCACTAAATGTTTCTAATAACTTCATTCCGGCAGTCGAATGCCCCTGTAGTTACCACGGTCAGTGGTGTCACCCCTACCGTAGAAAGTGGAGACCGTAGAATTCTTATGCCACTGAGGTGGAATCAGTCCACTCCTGATTGATTCCTGAAAAAACGGGCTCCATTTTTTGTCAGAATGTCGTAATCGGCTCCCTTTAGTAATTCAACAGTGAGTCCCGTTCAACATAATGGTCCCTCATAAAAATTTAGAATCCTTTTTTTACAGGATTTTCATTGCCGAATCCATAAAGAACCATGACTTCTTCAAAACCATGACTTCTCCTATCTCTTCCAGCGACATTTAGGTCTCCCGCAACTGACAATGTCTCCGAGATAGGCTCTTTGATATTTTGTTATTCATGTTTTCCTAAAATTCATTTTCTTCCTGATTGGGATGCATAGATAGAAAGCATATGAAGCACCCCACCATCTATTGCCATCTTCAATTTTGTAATGTCGGCACTTGGCCTTCCAAGTTGGCAATGTTCTTGACTCTTGTGGTTTCGAGAATCATTCTCCACGATTTTTACTTAGCGATGGCGTACTAAAATATGATTTTGACATGCAGAGAGTACGTTTCTTCAAACCTTCCTTCATAGGAAAAAGGATGTGAGGTGATTTTAAAGATATGTTTACTCAGTTTGTTTACTATTTACACGCTCAAAGAGTTAAGGAAGAGTTAAGAAATTTTATTTGACTTCGTCTAGTTGTGTTCTGTTGAGTTGACAGGATCAGAACTCGTTTCCCCACCTTACACGATCATCTGCTGCAAATTATAATTCCGACTACGCCTGCCCTTATCGCAGTCTGTCCGTTATCATTATTATTCTTCTTCTGTATGGTCGCCTTCCTTCGATCGTTCCTTCTAGCACTATTATCAATATATTGTCTTCATCATGCAGCACGAACGCCGCGTGCATTGTGATATTATTGGATATATCCGCTTATTGGGCATCGTTTTCTGGAATTCTTGTGATCAATCGATTTCAATTTGCGACGTCCGTGCTGTTGTGCTTATGCTTCTCATCATTTCTCATTCATTACCCTTAAATTGTAGGTAATCATCATTCTTCGCATGGTTTCTACTGGCAGATCGTAGCCTCCGCAGGACGACTGTCAGTTGGACTTGAAATCTTCCAAGGTACTCTCAATTAGCGGTCGCTAATTATAGTCGGCATTTCTTCAATCGAAATTTCTATACTCAAATCTGGTGCTGCAACCACTCCTACGATCGCTGTGTGTCGTCAGTGTAGTGGACGGAAGTGCGTTTCATACATATAGAGTTTGGGTTCGAGTCCTGGTACTTTTGCTGAGTTAGAACAGTCGACTATCGTTTTAGCACAATTGCTAGAGGACGCAAAGCCGGCACTGAAGACGAGCACAGAAATATAGTAAAGAACGAGTTACATGATGTTTTCCAAACGAAAGTGTCAGCGTTTCTGCCCCAACTTTAGACGTATGTTAAAGACTTACTGTAGTTAAAAGTCCTTGCAGGAGGAATTCAAGCGTCTTAATGAAAGAATAGATGAACAATATGAATAAATAGAAGCACTAAAGAAAACAGTTACTGACTTCAAAAGGCGACGTTTTAACGACGAGGGAAGGAATTTAATGACTACATTGCAATGTTTGAATGATGAAGATTCTTTGCTTTGAAACTTGTTGAGCTTTGATTTTTTAAATAACCGTCAACGCATTAAGAGACTGTTGAAGCAGTGTATTAATGTGAATTTTCCACATGGTTTTACTTTGTGGCTATCGTCACATTTCTAGAGCAGATATCAATGTGTTAATATTAGTGGGCATCTCAACAATTTTCTGTACATGTATGCAGTGGTGCACCTCAAGGCCACTTACGCTTGTCAACTTTTTTTGACGCAAATATGCCAATGATGTTCGTAAAGCTATTGTCTGCCAGAAAAATGCGATAACTGACTTTGAACTGGTTGAAGAGAAGCATAATTTTCGACACTGGGCATCTCAATCAATTTCGCTTAAATTACTTGAAACAAAAGCAATAATTTTTCCTAAAAGGAATTCTGCTGCTTACTACGAGTATGTCAACATCGTATTCACTGCTGCACCTCAACTGAAACCTCTCTGATCTGTCTTGATCACTAGATTTTTTATGGTATTCATTCAAGATGTTCCGAACGGCTATACTTATAACGTGTATTAAAGCATAAGTTTTGGATAATAATGAACTATGACAGGCTTTTGCCCCTGTGATTGAAAGTGCTTTTCTTTTTGCTGCTCCGTTATTTTGCAGTCTCAACATGAAATTCCGAAATATTGTGAACTCTTTATTTCGGCGCTCGAAAAGAAAATAATTTTTCTTCCTAAACTTGTGGATGTGCCTACTTGAACAGAGCATTCGGTCCTTGTTCATTAACGTTCAAGAGAAGGATCATCCGTTAAATTCACTTTTCCATGACGGTACCGGTGGTCGGCACCCTTCTCGAAAACTAACAGACGCAGAAAGTACATATGAATCTGCATATGTTGAAATTCATTTATTTATTCACGTGTGTTTCACAGGCTTCATCACATTTTTACGTGCTATTAAATAATGAATTAAAATTTCTATGTCATTAATTTACATTTTATAAGTTATGAGGCAGTTTTTTATTCGTATATGAAGATGAATCACAAATGTAAGTGTATTATCTCATAATCCCATAATTTGAGGAAAGACAAAATATTTTTCCAAATCTTTCTTTTACCAACAGTTCAGTTTCTTTAAATATTATAAGCGATTCTCCCTGTATACTCGAGAAATTTGACCGGTTGACTATTTATTTTGTGACGCTATAATTATATTTATCAGTCAGACATTCTGTCAACAAAGTCTTGACTGCTATTAGCATTTTTATATGAATATGCTATGCGTGCAGAAACATGCTTTTTAAGACCTTCCAGAAGTTTCTTCTTGTCATATTCTCAAGAGTGTGTCGGTTCGTATGGCAGGATGTGCTGATCCTGTGAAATTCTCTAATCAATTTTAGTTAAGGAATTTGCGTCTATTGAGACAAAATCATTTTTCAAAGAATGAAAGATCCTTCACACACGATGCGCATTATTTTTCCCAATAATTGTAAAATGAAGCCTTGAGAAGAAATGTTATAATATGCATTGGCATCTCGGCATTTTTGCTTTGTGGGAAACTCTCATAACTTAGTCGGTGACTAATCAGATGCTCATAATTCGATATTCATGAGAGAGTTATGGACTTTCCAAATGCTCCTCGAGGAAGATTATCTTTGAGATATTCAGATTGTTATTGATTAGATCTACTTCTATAGACAACAGTGATTATTTTGAATGAAGAGGATAATAGTTCTCAAATCAAAAGCAAAGTCGTTTAACTTGATAATATCCCTTATCTAAGCAACTATCGTACTTTTCCTATCCAGGAGCTCTTTATCAGACCGGCTTCTATTTTCATACATTTAACTTGTGTCATTCTCGATCCGAATTATGTCAATGAAATTCATTGGAAAGAGTTGGAATCATTTTCTGTTTTATGTTGATGTCTAGTGGAAGTATAGACGACAATGATCTCATTCAGAGAGACTATGTTTTCAAATTTAAGCAACTTTAAATTAGTGCCTTAGTGGTCATTATTCACACATATGTATATCAGAGGAAAATAGTTCTTAGGCAGTCTCAAAGAGTTCTGAAAATTTTCTAAAATGACTATTTAAATTAGTTTTCTAGCACATTAAGTGACCTGCAGCAATGTGTCTCTCGAGACAGCAAATGAAGGCTGATAAGTCAATAAGTGAATATTCAACATCAGGTAACTAAATAAATGCACTAAATGCATGCAGCAAATACATGGTTACTAAATAGACGCAAGCGTGCAAAGCTGGTTCTAATTTACTAGTCTTAAGGTCATAAAGTATTTATTTTTGAAATTAGCAATTAATCTTTCTTAGCTGTGAGGGATGCATGGCCTTTTCAAAAAATCTTAACTTTCAATTTTTTATATATTGCGTTATACCGGTCTTATTTTTCAGATTTCAGTTTTGACATGCAACCTAAATTTGAGATGATGTAATGGAAGGTCATGAATCTTGGTTACACGATTGTAAAATTAGCAAATATCGGTGTTATGTTTTGGAAGTTTCAAAGTAATTTCAGTTCACTTTGAATTGTTTTCCTGATAGTCGCGTGACGTGACTGGAGTAACCTGAATACATGCAATAGCGGATAGAGTTATAATAATCATGCGTTTAGTTTCCACTGTTTATGATCAACATGCCGGCTTCAAAATGTCAAGATCTACAGACATGGAACAATAATTTGAATGTAATCAGGGTCACTAGAGAGATAACACTAGAGAGATAAATTATCTATGAAGCTTAGAAAAACTGTTTCTGCATTTAGCAGTATCCAGTGTGGATAGATATTGGCTGAATCCGTACAGGAAAGTACATCAATATGTTCTCAGCCGGATAATGGAGTCAAAGAGTTCCTTTTCTATATCCGATATAACTCTAAATGTTGATTCTCTGCTCTATAAGGAGCAGTGGGACGATTTTTGCAATCTCATAGAAACGGAAATTGGCAATGATAATCTTTTCTCTTTCCGGAAATGAAAACAGATTTCTAAGCGTAGAAAACGAATCTTAGTCTTTGCATCCCGATCATCAGGAATCCTCCCGTTACACCGAAGTTTCGCTCGAGAAATATATTTTCATAAATTCTGAATTGAATCTGAAACAGGGTCATCTGAATTGACTTCTCTCAGTAGAGCAAATTTCCAAGCAAACCGATTAATAGACGCGATTAAATGTTAATGTATGATGAATTATCTAATGTACATACCAAAACTACACATCACGTTTCCGCCTGTTCTAAAGCATTGTGTAAGTCTGTTGTGATATAACTTCCGTGAACAGACGGCGTCGAGTTGTTTAACAGAAATGGTTCAAAAACACGACATGTTAAAATTATGGCTTGCTTATACCAGCAAAGGCAATTTGTCCCGCGCTCTAGATAATCGTTTATCTCCTTTATTTCAGATTTGTAAGATTGAAGCATATCTCGTGTCAACAGATCTCTCAGTAGTTTGTGTGATATAAGGTTTCATTGTAAGTAGATGTTGGTCACCCCCATGCAGTCGGTGCGGTAGACGATGGTGTTAGATTTCAATTCTAGAATTGTACAAGTCAATTATCTTCGTTATTCATTTATGCAATTATTATTCACCATTACAATTTGAGCGAGCTTGTTACATTGATTCATCTTCTATCAATGGTCTCTGAATCAATTCAAATGATATTTTCGATAATAGATACAAAGCATCTGAGAACTATCCTTGATTTTACTAGCTAAATTCCTTCTTAAATTCTGAGTTAATGAATGGATTGATAGCTAAAGTCATAAATCTTTTTATCGTTCAATTCACAAAATCGGATAGCTTTACGGGAGTTGTAATTGCTTGGCATCACCAGAATGGCACGTTCAGCAATTAGACAGTCTAAAGCAGGTTGCATTCAATATTTTATGAATTAAAGTTGTTGCTCAAAAATATCGTCTGACTTTGCCATTTTCATTGTATCTTTATTGACTACATCATTTTGCATACTTTTTATATTTGAATTTTTGTTTTTCAGAGACTATCAACAACCTCCTGTGAAACGCAAACTTCGATCGCGAAATTCAGTAAGGTCTAGCAGATAAAATAATGCAAATTATGCTCCCTGTTCAGATGTCATATTTTCTTTCCAGGAAGAAAGATCTGTGAAGCGCCAACATTTAGATATGGACACTTGAATGTCAGAAATTGTTTTGTATATTTGTGACCGATGTATTATTTATTTCAAGACCAATATGTATTAGAATTTTTACTTACTGTTTGATATATGATTCCTTTTGTATTCATTCACGCCAATACAAACTGTTTTTTACCACACCGATGATTGTTTTTATGTGAAAATGTGGCTAATGAATTATTTTAAGGGATTTAGTCGACTGACGACCTCGCTCAATGTGGAAAATTCTCTTCGCATGGGAAGACGAATTTCTTTGGGTCTCTTAGATAGTTCAAAACGGCATTAAGAAATGCCGCCTATGCAATTTTTCGACATTCGAATGGCCAATCTTCGTAACAAACCAATTTTTTGAATTTTTAAAATTTTATGATTGACGTGTATATTTGAAATGTTAATCAGCTTTTCTTAGGCTGTCTTGTGGCTAATTTTGGTCTGACTTTTTGCCAATTTAAGATTAATTTGATTTTCAAAAATTTTGACAAAATAGGCCAAATTTTATTAGCGTTTTGGACTGTTGACAGGCATAGAAAGTCATGAAATGGGCAAACAACTCGATATGCATGTGCTCACTGCAGTTTGGGTAAAATGTCGGTCTACCGATCTATTTTTAACATATCTTAGATTTTTAGCTTCGAATTGAAATTCAATTAAATGCTTAGAAATTAATGATAGAATGCAATCTTAATCAGAAGAAAATATGGTAGGCTAGTAACTTAATTGACTCGACCAATTTTCCCTAGGCCCGATATAGAATACAGTGGGCCGCATCGTGCAAATATGCTCGTCCAGAATTCCTGCATTACCAGTCATCGCTCGTACTTCGAGGACATTTCTGATTAGCTAAGATTGTTTCTTTTAATTCCTAGCTGCTTCATCTTATCGCTCAATTTTTCTAACGTAACTTACGGGTACACAGATCTAAAGAAAGACCGAAAATTGTAGACACCCGTAAGTGTAAGTGTGGAAATTATGTGAATGACTCCTCAAAAAGCATGGAATAATGTTTGATTTAAGACTTCATAATCTTCAGGACCGAATATTAACCATTATAAGCAAATTTGATTCTTCAATTCACTGAAACGTTCTGCCAATAGCAATAGCAAATCAATATTTAATAGCAATAGCTAGTAACTCAGGATTTGTGTTGAATGCACTAGGACAGTCATGCTTGACAGAAAAGAACGAACAAGGTGCAAAAACAAGCCGAGGCCGGAGGATTTACGAGACCTGCATATAAAGATGAAATACTTCTTTTCGTGTTGCTTCCTCATTTGTCATCCTCCAAGCATTTCAAAGTTGCTTGCCCTAGTACAATCACCCGATTTTTGTCTTAAAACAGCGTAAAAAACGCTGCCTACTGACATAAATGACATGAATGCTTCATCATTAATTCTTACATAAAATGATCATTTCATACGTTTGAAGGGACTTTCAGGGTATCAATGTAGGCAACTAGGCATTTTACTTCTTAGCTTATTGAAAAGTGGAATCCTTAGATTTCTACATCAAATTTTCCGCCCTGGTAAAATTCAATAATTAACACAGTGATGGAAACCGGCCTGTGTTTCAGGCCGGCTTTTACTTTTTTACTGTTAGTGTCTTTACTTTTTTACTTTAAATTTACTTTTTATTGTTAGTGTCTTGCAGAAGTAGCAGACAGTAATTCCGGATTGTAAAAAGGCTGTTAGCAGAGAAAGTCTATATTTTGATTTCATTGTTACTGAAATTTCATCTAACCTGTTGCAAAATTCTGCGTATCTTTATTGTTTTAATACTGTCCTTCGTTTTCGAATATACCTAGTATAATGCATTTTTTCACCCAAGCGACTTTTGATTTTCAGCTGACAATATCTGACGGGTAAATGGTTTTCACAATAAATTTTGTTGATAACGTAGAATACATGCATTTTCAATTAATGAAGCTGATAATTCGTCAGCATCGAGCGTGTAATCAAATAGGATACTTGTTATGTGCAATCAATTATCGGTAGGGCCAGTACCAACAACAGCGATTTCGTATAGCAGAAGTAATTATATCCACTATGTGATCATTTTACAGCGTTCTTCAGTACAATTTGTAGGGTATTGGCATGTACTCACCTTGATGAAATCAGGGATACGGAGTCGTAGTCCTATCATTTTTGCTGGAGTCGGAGTCGTAGTCCTACCAAATGATAGGACTCCGGACTCCGGCCTATAACTAGACCCGAAATATTATACAAACAAATTAATTGTCCTCGTGCATAGCTATCACTGTCTTGATGTCAATTTTCTCCGTCAAAAAAAAGTAGACCACAGTGTATGCAAAGCTTGTAATTGTTGAGGGAATGAACCGTGATAGTGAACCGTTTTCCATGATGACTTTAGAATTTGACTTTTGTACTGAAACGATCGATTTCCATTATTTGAAATATATACACTTTCTCTCTTTATAGTGAAAAAAGGATTGTCGTTTCACTCGGTGATTTAGCAGAGAAGGGAAGCCTTCCTAGCCTCGATCGCACTGATACGAACAATACGTACCTCTTACCCTCACGTCAATCGTGTGTGATGGCACCTCCAAAGCGCATATTAAAATCGAAAGTGTACTCATATTTTTTTGTAGAAGGATGGGGGATTTTCCTGCCTGGTAGAGACCGGAAAAAAACCGTGTGAAGCACGCAACAGTAAGATGGGAGGAGCCCAGTCGTGTGCATGTAACTTAAAGCGACATTTGATAAACTTTCATCGCAAATGATTGATAATTGATACAGTAATGATCACTAAAATATAGGTTCAGGTAAGCCTACAATGATCTATGATGTAGGTTACCAGTTCTTTTTAAAAATACTAGGCTTTATATAATTGCCACGTGGAGTCGGCATCGGAGTCGTATCAACCCCTCGAGTTCGGAGTCGGAAACCTATCAAAATGATAGGACTCCGCATCCCCGAATGAAATGTTACTTAACAATAACTATAATCATAATTTGATGTATACTGGAAACGGGTACCTGTATTATACTGCCCTACTCAAATAGTCTACATTCTAGACGAAGAAAAACGTTTCAGAATATTATCACTACCGAAGTTTGGAAAAAATACATAATAACGTTCTCTAACTTTTCTTTTTGTCTGAGAAGTGGATTTCTCGTAGATAATCCCTGTCTAAGATAAATGAAAAAATTTCAGCAAAATTTAAATGATTGGGTGTTCGAGATTGCTTTGCAATTATCGTCATGGTAAATCTGGCTAACCGTACCGTGTACTTATCACATCAATTTTTCGGATAATCAATAATCAGGCTTAGATTTGTTCTCTATTCCTAGCAGTGAAACGCATTCGTACAAAGAGTCCCTTATAAACATTCTTTCTGCCTTCTCACCCCAGTAACGCGCTCTGTATGTCAAGCCAATAAGTGAAAATATAATTCCGCGCAAAAGATTTGCCTGTGAGCCCAAGGCGTAAATAATCTTGGATCTTGTGTGTCTACCATGATTTTGAATAATGTTGAAAGGTTAAATATTAGCCTCATCAACATTTTATGCCAAATCAATATCAGCAGTTTTTAGCAACCTATGTCAAAACATGGACTATAATTTTGATAGTGCCTTCCGGTTGTCTATTTTAGATGATTTAAAAATATAATTTTATTGTTGAAGCATATGCATCTTAAAGGCAATGGCGTGACTCTGGAGTAGGTCACTGGATGATGTTTGATTGCCTATTATAAAATAATCCATCCACATGAGTCGGATCACTATATACATCTGTCACAAAGACCTCTGCTTAAAGGTGTAGTTCGGTCAATTTCGGAAACGAATTTTATTCCTGAATATTGAAGTATTCAATCACTGCGACGATTTCCTATCACTGTCACACTCATCTGCTCATTAGTTTGTCTGCACCGACCACTGATAATCCTGTAGGGTACCAATGCCTTTACAGCAAGCGACGTACGCATTAAATCCGTAGGCCTACTTGTCGTTCGCCATTGAACAATAATTAGTTGCACTTCTAATCACCAAGTGAATTACGTTCATAAGTATGACGGGTTATTCACTCTGACATCACAGTTTAGCTAGAAGCTTGCTCTGTGGGCACATGAGTAGAAAGGTAAAAAAAAGAAAAAAACAGGTTATTGACTGGGTCACCGAATGATGCTTTTGACCCACTGACCCGGTTTCATTGCTGGCATCTACACTATCTGTTTTAGCTTTTTACCCTGGCAACGATTACAGCAAGCGATTTCATTATACTTTCTGAATGCAAAAATGATTTTATGAGTGTTTAATACACTCCCAGCTCCATCGCTGAAATGCATCACGTGACATATAATTTCAAAAGAGAACCCGAAGCGTCTCCTTGTATTGTATTGAAGGCCTCCAGGACTGCTGCAATCTTCATCGATAAGTCGAATTTGGTTAGCTATTTTGTCAGTTATTTTTATAGCCTTAGTTTACCATTCACCAGATTATCCCATAGCCCAGATGGTCGTTTCGAGGCACAAGTCGAATTTCTCTGGACGACCTCAGGTTTCTTCCATGCTTCTCCTGCTTTTTGTAATAGAATATATCAAGACTGTCTTGAATAATAACAGTCTTAGATGGTTCCGGCATGTTCTCCGGAAGCCTGAGGATAACTGTGTCAAGAAGTCGTATGACATGGACCAACTGTGGCCAACGACGAGAGGCTGCCCAAGGAAGACGTGGCGCAAATCTGTACTTGCTGATTTCAAGGAGCTCGGAATGAAGTAGAGTAATGCTGCCAATCGTGATTCGTGGGGAAAATTCATTGGGAATCCAATGGGAAAATCCACCACGAAGAATGGATGACGGACATAAAACGAAAAAGTAAAAGTAAGTAAAAGTAGAACCCGTCTGCTGACATTGTCCGCGGAGATGTTCTTAGAATCGCATGGTCAAGTTGTCATGCTGACAGAAATCAATCACATTCTGATGTAGTCAATTAAAATGACATGTCGATTGGATTTCTTAAAATTTGATGGAATCATGACAATTTGAACACTCTGAAGATGTTCATGACATAAGCGCAAGCGATAATGAAAGGCTGTTTTCGCTTTTCAACAGATACATTAAGATTCTCCGCTCATTCAATAAGTTCTCGCAGCCCTGGTGAAAATTCCCGTTCATCACATCTTCAGGAAACTGAGAAGATTAAACAATCTAAGTCTATAGGGTGCTGTATCAGTGGGTAGGTTCCGCATAAGCTCGCTGTAGCAGCTCTACTTCATTCTTGCGCAGTCATGAGTCACGTGACCGGACAGGCGTAGCCTATATGTGGATGGATAAGAAATCATTCTGAATTGCTTTCAAAATATTTGCTTTGCTTTGTTAGATATATCCTATCGACAAATTATAATATAGTCTGACTGAATGATTCGGACCTGCCGCGGGTAGGTGAATTTATAGGGAGGGGCTAGCCATCCCTATCCCCCCTGTTCCCGCGTTCCTGACCTAAGGTAACTAGATTATTCTTGAGTGAGATGGGATGTATCCGATGATAACAAAATGAAGCACATGTGGCTGATCACGATTCAACACACTCACGCCTACAAGAGGCAAAATACGACAAATAATTGTTCTCTGTATATTTGCTGTCAGATTCTGAAATGTACATTTGCCGTATCAGCAATATAGGATGACTACAAGAAACATGCCGGTACTACAAATCAACACAAGAAGTAATTATCTGGAACCAGGCGCGTACCCAGGATTTTCGTTTGGGGGGGGGATGATATTTGAATACTGACCTCAAAAATTTTAGAACTTGTATGAATAGACCTAGTCGATTTAGCTGCATGTGATTTACCTGTTGAATCAAGCCAAATCAAATATCATATACACTTGCGCTCAAACAAAAAAACAAAAATATACAAAAATACAAAAATCCGTAAAACTGCGTTCAAAATATATTAACAGAATGTATATACTCGTATATATAACAGTACCGGTAAGTAGTAAGAAAGTGACAAACACCAGATAGCACAAGATGGCCGCCATCGCTGACGTCCCCCCCCTCCCCCCTCCCCCCTCCCCTCCTCCCCCTCCCCTCCCCCTCCCCTCCCCCCTCTGGAACGGCAGAGTGTCGTGGTCGGCCGCCGTGGTGCTTCGGGTCTGAGTGTCGTGGTGGACTTGGGCGACCGCCAGGATTAGTCTTGAGGCTATAGTGTGTGATGTTTTTCGTGCTGAATGTTGGGTTGTAAAATGGGCTGTTTCGAGTGGAAGGAGTGGTCGGATGAGAAAACGGAGGCCAGATTCGGATTCAGCGTGAAATTCTGCATCGGTATGGTGAGTTTCAAGGCAATCGGCGAGAAAAAATTTTCAACATTTTTCGAAAAAACGACAGAGTTAGAATTTGGGACGTTTTGGGCTCTAGCTTCAAAACGAAGCATCGGATGGGAAAACGGAGGCCAGATTCGGATTCAGCGTGAAATTCTCTATCTGTATGGTGAGTTTCAAGTCAATCGGAGAGAAAAAATTTTGCTGACCTCTCCCCCCCCTCTGGACAGCTCGCTTCGATTTTGGCTTCCAGTGAACGGATTTTGTCGTGCCATAGCTCGTTTGAAAGCTAAGAGTGAGACAAATTCAGTGAAAGAATCGGCTTGTTCCTATCTGTCTTCGTTTAGATGTGAGACGCCATTTAAGATTTTGGGACATTGGCAAAAAACGACAGAGTTAGAATTTGGGACGTTTTGGGCTCTAGCTTCAAAACGAAGCATCGGAGAGCAAAACGGATTTCAGATTTGGAATCAGCGTGAAATTCTCTATCTGTATGGTGAGTTTCAAGTCAATCGGCGAGAAAAGGTTTCGCTGACGTCCCCCCCTCTGGACAGCTTGCTTCGATTTTGGCTTCCAGTGGACGGATTTTGTCGTGCCATAGCTCGTTTGAAAGCTAAGAGTGAGACAAATTCAGTGAAAGAATCGGCTTGTTCCTATCTGTCTTCGTTTAGATGTGAGACGCCATTTAAGATTTTGGGACATTGGTAAAAAACGACAGAGTTAGAATTTGGGACGTTTTGGGCTCTAGCTTCAAAACGAAGCATCGGATGGGAAAACGGAGGCCAGATTCGGATTCAGCGTGAAATTCTCTATCTGTATGGTGAGTTTCAAGTCAATCGGAGAGAAAAAATGTTGCTGACCTCCCCCCCCTCTGGACAGCTCGCTTCGATTTTGGCTTCCAGTGAGCGGATTTTGTCGTGCCATAGCTCGTTTGAAAGCTAAGAGTGAGACAAATTCACTGAAAGAATCGGCTTGTTCCTATCTGTCTTCGTTTAGATGTGAGACGCCATTTAAGATTTTGGGACATTGGTAAAAAACGACAGAGTTAGAATTTGGGACGTTTTGGGACGTTTTGGGCTCTAGCTTCAAAACGAAGCATCGGATGGGAAAACAAATTTCAGATTCGGATTCAGCGTCAAATTCTACATGGAAATGGTGTATTTCCAGCTCAATCGGAGCACTAGAACCGGAGATAGACGGGTTTTTAGTGTTTGGATGATGGGTATTACGTCATCAGCTGATCGCCACACACTATATAAGCTGGGAACCGACAGAGACTTGTCATTCAGACGAGAGATTGCCAACGGTAAGTCGTCTCTCTGAGCTCCGATGATAGCTTCGGACATTCCAAATCCCGAGTTTCTGTAAGAAACCGACTTAGAAAATTTCATTGCTGATATCAGCTAAGGCGTCAGACTTAGAGGTTCGCCAGGAGATGGCCTTCGTCTCCAGGCCATAAAAGACTCCAAAACTTTAAAGGCTTGTAACTTTGCTTCTACAAGTCCGTTTGACTTGATTCAAAAAAGGTTCGGTCGCTATTGACCTGCCCTAAGTGATAAACTACTTATAAAATTTCATAAGTAGTGCTAAAAAGTTGAAAATTTTAAATTCACTATTTTTGGAGGTTTTCTGGGGTTTTCGACCCTGCTGAAGTCAATGAAAGCATTTTTAATGATGTCTGAGCCAGTCTTCTCATGCTATAAGCGGCTTTTCACTGAAAGCGAGCAAGACACGGAGAGTTTTGCTGTAATATTCCACTGACAGGGTGTTCCTTCGGGACGGCGGACGATGCCGTAGTGATAAGTGTGGCAAGGGAATGTGTCATATTTGAGACCGTAACCGCTGGGACAACTCATGTCTCATGTTGGGCATTTGACACAGCTCTCAACGTAGCACTTTGAACGCCAATCGGTTGAGTCTTAGCTATCTTGTCATGGGTGGCCTCTAAACATCTCCATTGCAAAACGCTGGAGAATCAAGCACTCTACGGCTTGCTATCAAGCTGATCAAAGCAATAACTTGGGATGTTCCCTCAAGGTTTTCAAGTATGCTAAGTTCAAATCTGCTATCAGATTTCAAATTTAACTAAGTCTAAGGCAGCTTTGAGGGGTTAGATCCCAGCTACTGTTCACTACCTTTGACTCGGCGTTGCTGTTACCACTTCGGGGCAGTGACAATGATGTCTTCAGCTGTAAATAGCGGGTATCGGGGAAGATCTCTCACTTCCCTAGTGATCAGTACAAGGCCTTCGGGCTGTCGACGGGATCGAGTGCCACTCACTACACTCAAATCTATCATTCCTCACTAAGTGTAAAAATCATTGTTTTCCGTTTTTCGCTTCAGAAATGCCGAAATACAATAATATGAAGACCAGTTTCAAACTGTGTCAATGCCGGAAGGTATTCCGAGCTGACGCCTTCAAGAAGCACGCTTATACTAACAAGAAACAGATAGGGGTCGCTCGCTACTATTGCGGAGCCCACAAAGTCAGTCGCTTAAGTGAGCGGCTGGAGGATTGGCACTCACAACACAGCGAGTGTCAAACAGGCGAAGTAGGCGAAGAAGAACGGAGTTCACTCTTCGCCACTGAGCTCCGTTCTTTGGAGCTACAATCTGCCAACGAGCAAGAACGGAGTTCACTCTTCACCACTGAGGCCACTGAGCTACAATCCGCCATTGAAGCGATTGCCGCTGTATCCTCACTTAGTAGCGAGAGCTCGCTGACCAGCAGCGATAGTGAGGAGGAGGAGGGAGAGCTACAGTCGCAACTTATCGAGGACGTCGACCTCGATCGCGAGACCCCTACAGCCGTAACTGCGAGTGGAATTGCAACACAATGTCGCAATTTTGTCAAGCGCCCGCCGGTGATCGCCGAACGGGATAGACTAAAGAAAGAGGTGGAGAAGTTGAAGGAGGAGGCCTTCTCATACAAGGCAAAGTATGAGGACCTAAAGAACGTGGCCGGAGAGATGAAGAAGGTGAAGGAGAGATTAAGCGAGCGGGATGGCGAGTTGGAGCAGGAGAGGCTCAAGACTCTCGAGGGGAAAGCCAGAGAAGAGGCTTTACTAGCAGAGAGGGAAAGTAGGGAGAAGGAGATACGAAGGTTGAAGGAGGAAGTGGAGAGACTCCGTGTGCAGATGGCTAAGGTGGTCGAGACGAACCACGAGCTGCACCGTTCGGCGCAGCTGGTGGATCGCGATCGAAGGTTGCGTTCCAGTCGTCTGCACATCACTATTAGAAAGGGGAGAGTAGCAGAAACTCCTCTCTTGTACGAGCGTGGAAGAGGGGAGAAATGCTACTCTCGGGTGAAGAAAGGGGTGGAGTGTCTACACTTCACCTTCGATCATCGTGATCCGATCTCGAATTTCCTTTATGAGGAAGCGTCCGAGAAGATCTGTAAGTAAAAATGACTAAATTAAAATGTAAGATGATAACTCACTACTTCTTTCTTTACAGACATCCAAGAGAAGCGACCACCCGCCCCGTTGCCGGAGCCGCAGTCGAAACAGCAAGCCTGAGTCCCTACCACACACCCCGAGAACGAACCACCGGCTCTCTTAAGGGCCACCATGGGGCAAGACATGATAGAACCTCCACGCGGTTTGCCCTGGGCAGTCTTCGGACTGGCGAATACTATCATTAAGTTGAATCTGCTATCAGTCAACTTGAACGTTGCAAATGAAGTTCGGTGTAATACTTCCTTTCGACGGGCGTTCCTGTAAAGGGCGGCGGTGAAACCCGTAGCTATGTATACCGCAAGGGACATTCGGCAATGGTCAATCTTGTTAAACCTCTCTGCGTCATGTTTGCAAGTGATTGCCTCTGTCTCAACGTAGTATGCATTCGCGCCAGGGCGACATTTAGCCAACTGTCGAAGGTTGCCTAAAACTTTCCATTGCATACGTTATGAGAACCATGAGTTCTACCTGTCTCTATCAATGAGACGAATTGATGAATGGAATGAAATGGGAGGACACTCACGCGCCACACGCAACATAACACACTTCTCTCTTCCGTAGTCTAACAAGCTCTTTACACATGGATCGCAGTCGATTGCTATCCCTGTATCAGAAGTGTAAGCTATCTTAATTTTATTTGACACTATTTCATCTATCATCATCGTCCATATGAAATGTTATAAGAATTGCAAGTTAGACTAAGCGTGCTACTATTTCCAAATGAAAAAGTATACATGGTTAAATCATCCACTGAAGTCCCGTTCAAGTAAGTCAGTATGAAAGCAAAGATAATATGAAATAAAAATTTATTATGGCATGTATTTCAAAAGGTCTTCATCGTCAATATCGTCCCAGAGTCTGGCTTCACATAGATCACAAAAACAGTTCAGTTGCTTTAATCGTTGTTCCACTGCGAGCCTCACTTTATCAATATACTCCCACTCTGCCATAGTTCATGGCTGGGAGTTAGGGGTGTACCACTCCCATAATTGGTGGAGGAATTTCGTGCTGGTGATCTCCATCACATCGTCAGTATCGTACTGGAGATACTTCCACCTCACGCCTGTTAAGTCGGGACACTCCTTCTCACATACACTCTCCTCTTCCTCATCCGCTGGTAATGATAACTTTCTGATATTGTCCAGTCGGTACACCTTCTCTACCTTCCCCTTCGTTGGAGCGTTTGGTGCAACGAGCGCCTTTGGTGTTGAGCATGGAGAAGAGAATTTTGTGTTTGGTGTTGTTGGAGGACTTGTCATGTTGACTGTGAATAATGACTTTGAAATGTTTTCTAATTCTTAAGTATCAACAAGCAACCAATCAGAATGAACAGCCAATGAATGATGAATATGAAAGTATATATGCAAAGTGACATTCGTGTCATTTCACACTGTCTTTGAGACGCATAAGTGAACTGTTCTCTAGCGAATTCTGTTATTATTTGAGGTGTACAAGTGAACTGCTATCTCGTGAATTCCAAATTTGAGTGAAGTCTCTATCTTGTAGAAGTATCAACCTTAAACTTGATTTCGTTGAAATGGTAAGTTGAAAATTTCCTCTCTCATCTCCCTCAAACGTGTGGCTAATAGCATCTTCCTCAATTTCAGGCATCAACTTCATCACCAACACCCTCCCTTCTCGAGGAAAGTTTAGAGTTGTTGAGTCAAGGTAGGTTGTAACAATACACTGAGACTTGAACAGAGATGATAGAATGATTTCTCTTTCAGGTGATGTGAGTTCCATCTCAGAACTGTCGCGACATGGCAACGAGTGGGAATGTGCTGACTGTGGGCACATCTTCACGAGGAAATGGGATCTCACCCGACACATCAAGCGAGGTGTTTGTCGACCTAAGCCGGCATCAATCTCCGAAGGTGGGGATGATTCTGTTAACGTCGTCTCCTTTTCTTGCGACTTGTGCGCTCAGTCTTTCGAGACACGTTTTGAACTATCTTCGCACAGACTTCAACATACACACACGAACGATACCTACACCAACGGTACCTCCTCTATCAGACTCACTGAAGTGTCCATAAATAATTTAGTGAGGAACTACCAGATGGACTCCTCAGAAACCATTGCTAACTTTGAGGAATGGTTTCATCAAAATTCATCATTGATAGAAGCGCTCTTCAACAATTTAGACAATTTTAGGATGAAGGCGCTCATCTATCTTAAAATAAAATATGTAAAAATCGACCACCATACTGGACAAATAATAGAGAGGTTGGAGTTTCACATACCCTCCTCTCCTGCAACCGAGGTTGTAGACTATGAGTCTTGGATAAATTTTCACATCCAAGGATTAAAATTAAATATTGATAAATTTAACGAGCGCGATAGCGGTCTCATTTTTGACGGCATTGAGTCCGCCTTATTTAAAATCAGTTTATTAGGAAATCATAGTGGTCGAGGCTCCTTTAAACTTCCAAAAAATTTAAAAAACAAAACAGCAGTCATCAATGTCGATTGCGAATCGCAATGTTTTAAATATGCTGTCCTCTCCATTCTCCACCATAATGACATCAATCCGAATCGAAATCGCACATATAGCTATAGGCAGTGGGAGAATGAATTAAACTTCGATGACTGTAATAGTGACGATATGAAAATTAAAGATATAGAAAAATTTGAAAAATTGAACAACATTAAAATAGTTCTCCATGTTTGGGAAAAAGGATTGAAGGGTGTGCGCTACAACTCGCGTTCGAGTTGTTATGAACGTACAGTAAACCTGTTATTAGTAAAACAGGATGATAGTGAGGAATGGCACTACTGCGGTATTCCCAAAATCTCTCGCTTATACCACCACTTAGAAAACTCTAGTAGAGAGTTATATTACTGCGACAGATGTATTCGCCACTTTAGGAGGAAAACTAAATTTGAAACTCATTACGAATGGTGTAAGCGAGGTAAACTGCAAATGGAACGCATGCCCAAAGATAAGGAGTTTTCATATAGAGAGAATGGCGATGAACTAAGTCCTCTTCGTGTCATCTATGCTGACATCGAATGCTATATCGATGATAACATCCATCGACCAGCAGCCATTTCCTGCTATGAAGTATGGCATGATCACTTTAGGAGTAGGCAAAATAAAATGCGTGTCTGGCAAGGTGAGGATTGTATTTACCAATTCCTACAATTCCTCGAACAGGCTGTAAAATTTCAACAAAAGTATGATGGTGAACTCTATCGCAGATCATTGCATATGACAGCAGATGATCAAGCAAAATTTGATAGTTGCAACATTTGCCCCAAATGTAGGAAAACATTTGACGATGATAAGATTAAGAAAGTGCGCGACCATGATCACATCACTGGTAAATTTAGAAACGCACTCTGTTCAAAATGTAATTTTTCGCTGAGGATGAAGCGGCGTACATTACCCGTCATTTTCCATAATTTCAAGGGCTACGACAGCCATATGATAATAAAGGAGGTTTAGGTCAAATGAAAGAGTGGAAGCTTGATGTAATAGCGCAAACGAGAGAGAAGTTTATGGCCATGACAGCAAAAGTGCCTGTCGATAAAACTAAAGAAAATAAGACGGTCTATTTTGATATAAAATTTTTAGATTCCTACCAATTTATGACTGCATCACTGGCCTCTCTCGTGCAAAATCTAAAGTCTCTTCCACTAACACAAAATCTTAAGAAACAATATCCAAATCTAACCGATGAAGTCATCACACGGAAAGGAGTCTTTCCATATGCATATTTTGATGCAATTAGTAAACTCGGCGAGACTTCTCTTCCGCCCATAGATAAATTTAAAAATGATTTGACCGGCGCAGAATGTAAGACCGAAGATTATGATCATGCACAAGATGCATGGATAAAATTTGACTGCCATACATTTGGTGAATATATGATTGCCTACCTTAAGTTAGATGTATTTTTGCTGGCTGATGTATTTCAGGAGTTTCGACGAGTGGCATTAGAAGAAGATAAGTTAGATCCCGTCCACTTTGTCAGTCTGCCAGCCATGTCATTTAAGTCTGCTTTTAAAATGACTGGTGAGACCATTCATCTCTTACAAGATCCAGAGATGTATAATTTATTTGAGCGAGGAATTCGCGGTGGTCTCACATTTGTAAATAAACATAGGTTAAAATCTGAAACAGTAGGTTATGATCATACCCATCTTAAGTATTATGATCAAAATAATTTGTATGGTAGTTCATTATCCAAACCGCTACCTCACTCTGAGTTTAGCTGGTTAGATGATAGTGAAATTCAACATTTCTCCAACCCTTCTAACATACTAGCAATTCCAGATGAAGGTGATTGGGGATATTATTTTGAGATAGATCTAATCTATCCAAATAATATTAAACATAAAACCGTAGATTTTCCACTCGCACCCGAATCAGGTGAAGTGACCAAAGATATGTTTTCCGACTTTATGAAACAATTTCATAAAGATTTAGAATCATGTGGACAACCCGACTATAAGCCTTGCCGCAAACTTTTACTCACCCAGTATGATAAGGAAAACTATCTAGTCCACTTTAGCATCTTAAAATTTTATTTAGAAATAGGTATGATTTTAAAAAGAGTTCACCGCATTATTAAATTTAGACAGAAAGCCTTCCTCAAACCATATATTGATAGCAACAGCCAGAAACGTGCACTAGCCCAAAATAATTTTGAAAAAGATTTTTATAAATATAAGAACAACAGTCTATTTGGTAAGACGATGGAGGATGTTAGAAAGCGCGTAAACTACAAACTAGTTAATGATGATCAAAAGTATCACAAATTGACCTCATCACCTCTATTCATCGATAGAGACATTATCGATGAGGACCTTATAGGTATTAAAATGATAAAATCTGAAGTTGAGTTGTGCAAACCCATCTATATTGGTCAAGCTGTACTAGATTACTCCAAGCTTGAAATGTATCAACTCTTCTATAAAATACTAAAACCGTGTCCTCTCGTAAAAGAGGTTCGTTTGTTGGGTGGTGACACAGATAGTTTCTTCTTAGGTATTACCACTCAAAAAGATTTAAATTTTAATGAAGTAGGAAAATCTTTAGAAAGATATTTTGATACATCAAATTATCCTACTGATCATCCACTATACTCCATCAAAAATAAGGCCAAACTTGGTTGTTTTAAGGATGAGACAGCAGGGAAGGAGATAGCTGAAATGATTCTCCTCCGCCCTAAAATGTATTCTATGAAATTAAAGGATAGTGATGATAGCATTAAGCGCGCTAAAGGCATATCAAGATCATTGGTCTCTAACATGAAACATAAAAATTTCAAGGGAGCCTATAGAAATAAAAATATAACGTTTGTCAATATGACAATCTTAAAATCTAAGTCGCATGAGATCAAAACTCATACTTTTAGGAAACGGGCGCTTTCAGCATGGGAGGATAAGAGGTGCTGGCTAGAACACAACATATCTCTTCCACATGGACATCCTGACACAAGCATACCACCACCCAAAAGAATTAAACTCACACTACCACATTCAGGAGACGTCTTAGCATAATCATCCTTAACTTAGTATTTTGATGTTGATTTCTGTAGATAAACATTGTTGTTTTATGTATCGCATGAGATTGTTTTTTCCTTGTGAATATGTGTCCACATCTGTACATTCCCCATGTGATGACTTTTCCACTGAAAGACATTTTTCCTATCCCTGTATATTTCCACCCTTCACGAAGTAAAAAAGACTTTTTGTATATAGCAATGTTTATTGAAGTGCGCTCATGTATATATTTTCAGTGGATGTTGTATAAAGTCTATTGCTTCACATTCATGTACATATTTCAATAAATGTTGTATAAAGACTTCACTTTGTTTTCCGAAACACTAACGTTATGAGGGATTTAGTATCTTTCACGTGGATGCACTCTTGTAAACCATTGGTAATTTTGATAGCAATAGAGGGTATAGTTTGTTTGACGACGGGATGATAGAAAATAGATTCAAACATCTTCTCGACTATTCCATATGAAGCGTCTTTATCATGAATGAAATCACGTAAAATGTATTCTTTTTTCTCACCAACAGAAATAGGTAGAATCAAATCACTTTGAATGTAAAGGTGCTGTTCATGTTTATCAAGTGTCATTGGTGTTTCTATACCAATCGTATGCGCAGCAGCAAACACAGTTTGTAGCATTGAAAAACCAAAGAGTTTTTTCAAATTTTTACTCAATTGACATTGAATGTCATCACCCAGTCTCAGAACAACGCGTTGATTTTCAATTGAAAACGAAATGTGGTGTGTCTTTACATCATATTTACTTTTCATCACATGCTTCAACTTCTGTTGTATATAAGGATTTACTACATGAATGAAGCTTTCAACTGTATGATATAGACGCGGCATTATATTGATAGCAACTTTAGATTCTTCATAAGACTGGTAAATTTTCTTGATGCGATCGCCATAGATGTCCACCCACCATTCATCATTAACTGAATCAGCTTTAGTGTGATATTCATGAGAAGCATACACCACACCGCTTCCAATAATAGGTGTATAATGTCTTACAAAATGACGCAAGGTTGGAGAGAAATAAACTGTAAGTTTGTCATTATATTTCTGAATAACCAACTTATTTTTGTTCGCCATAATTTTCTCTCCATACTTCTTACCCACAGTCTCATTCCATCGTTTTACTAACTCAATAAGTGATAAAGGTTGAACACCACGCTTTTTCAAAATGATGCGTTCTTCGCATTCTACAACATCTTCATCAAATATTTTAAATCTATAATGAAATTTGTTGATTCGATTTGAATAAACTTTTTTAACATTTGCAGTAGCAATTGATGTTAGATGTAGTCCATGACCAAAACCAAGATGTGGATAGAATTCATTATCCAACCTCAGCGTAAGACCTTTAGTAAAAGAATGAAAGCGGAGGAACTGTCTCCCACTCCAATGATAGATAGTAAACTCATAAGCTTTCTGATTTTTATTCTTCATGATGGAAGTATTACCACTGTTGAATGCCTTAATAATTTTCTCATTCCCAAATGGTTCATAAGAATCTGATTTTATCTGAATCCATTCATAGTTCCACTTTCCATCTGATGTTAAATTGTATGGGAACTGAAATGCATTATTCATCGTTATTCCATCATGGGTGCGAGGAGTCAATATCATTTCTTCCAAATCATTCACATTCTGAATATTGCTATCATAGCAAATACTAGAAACGCCAACCTCCCATTCACCTTCTAAATGCAGTGGCCGATTTAATTCTACTCGATAGTCTGATGGTTTATTTTTGGGAAATTTATTCATAGAAGCATTACTGGGCAAGTAGATTAGAAACGAGTCCTTATTTTCACTTTCCATATTATTCACATTGGAAAAATATATTAGCATACGTTTGCATTAACTCTTCATTCGGAAATGGAGTGTGATACTTGTTACAGCATCTTTATGAAAAGGAATCAACGCACCAGCATCGTCATAAATGGCAATATCAATTTGTGGGATGTAGTTTGATTTCAGCTTTGTATAATGCACTTTCTTGAAAGTATGCTCAGATAAAATATTGCAGCTTTTTGGCTGGTATGGTATCATTGCTAGCAATGGAGCTTCAACATCTCCCACACGTACATCTTCACCAATATTGGAATATATCTGAAAATAGTTAATACGACGCGATAGCGACATGTCTGCGCTAGCTTTGGTTACAGTACCACTTTTAAAGATATTTTGATCAAAACCCAAAATGTCCATTAGAGTTTTATCCATAATTAGTTCAATACCTTTTCCACTTATAGTGAGAGACAAAGTACCTTCTTTTTCAGAAAATGAAATATGTTGGTCATTAATCACTTCATTTAAATAATCTACAACCAATTTAACCGAAGTAATAATGCGAGGCATCAACACTCTTGTTTCATGTAAGATACCACCTAAAGGCTCTACACACTTTCTGTATAAAGATACGGTCCATTCTGTATCAAATTGATTTGACCTTTCACATGGTAAATGTTGCATATCAGATTTTCCATGAACAGCTGCAGAACGATGTCGTAAGAACTGATGAAAATCTTTTGAACAAACTAATACTAGATCATCATCATTTAATTTGCTTATTGCAATATGATTAGATGATTTAATATAAGTCAATGTTGCCACTTGTTTGCCATCAACTCGAAGGAGATAATTAAATTTCTTCAATAATGTTTCAGGAGTCATGTTTGTCTTTCTTGGCTTAATCACAATCTTCTTCACCAACGTCTTCTCATTTCTTGGAATAAGATCTACATAATAAGCTTCCTCTCGATATATTAACTGTTTATGACCACTTATGTGGTAATTAACGTTAAAATTATCATAGCTTGTTAAGGCGCTAGCGAGGTAACCTAAATCATTTCTTAAACTTGGACTTAAACCAACAATCCAATCTTTCTCAACTACATGATGTACATAATTATGATCATCATTGTGCGGAGTAAATTGGACAATATGTTTACTCGCTTTATTCAAGAAATCATATATAAACTTTTTACATGATAAGAGATCTTTCTTTGACCACTGTGGAATGTATACTCGGCACCCCTTTTCACATTGATAAGCAGCTGTACGCCTCATATTAATAGTCATCACCTCATGATCAAAAGTATAGACACAGTTGCTATAAACAAGTTGAGTGACACCCACTTCCCAATTTCCATTTAGCTGTTGTGCATGATCAATGGGAGTAGAAAAGAGTGCGGCTCGATTACTAGTAAATCTCTTTGTAGCCGCATTGCTAAGCAAAATATGATAAAACGACATTTTTATATTGCTAATCTGCAACTTTGCATAACATCATGAAGACTTGGATTTTGGACTCTCTACAATATATCAGAGTTGATCGTGATGGAAACGTACACTTCAAAAATTCTCATGGTCATACATCAAGAGGAATTACATTAACATGGCGACAATTTGTCAACCTCAATGATATCATGAGGGATTTGGAATATTTTGAAACATTAAGATTCATCTCCTTGGGTGATCAAGTTTGGCTTCAACATTACAGAAATGAAATTCAAATCTACCATTCTCATTCCGCAAACTGTTTCTCATTTCGCAAATACAATTGGGAGAAGTATAGAAGATATATACATCGCTCCATCATGACATTTATTCGTCGTGAGTTCATCGCCCTACTATGCAAATCTTAATCAGACATGACTACCACACATCATGAGTTGGAAATTAGATTCCCTACAACGTATTGAAACGGATCATGATCGAAACGTCTATTTCAAAGATTCAACTGGAAATGTGAGAAGAGAGTTTGCTTTATCTTATCGTCATTTTCAATCTCTACACCATATCATGAAGGACTTGAAATACTTCTATATGAAAAGACATTCACGTATTGGAAATCGCATCTGGCTGCGCGTCAACAATCGGCGAATTCAACTCTATCATTCCCAACTTCATACTAACTTCACATTTCATCAAGGTAGTTGGGAAAAGTATAAAAGGAAGGTACATCGCTCAATTTACTCATTCTTTCATCATGAAGCGCCATCGCTACACCATCGTCAACATTCTCCGTCGCTTCAGACTCTACACCAAAATCGATCTCACAACATTACACCAACAGCTTCCAAACAGCAAGTATTACCCGGGCCGTCCTCAAATGTTAGTGGTGAAGATGAACAATTCACGGAATCTTCAACTCTTCCCAAATGGGACTGTACAGATTCTCGGCGCCCTTTCTCATTCATCGGCGCAGTCAATGCGCTTCGAGCTACAAAGACTACTACGTCGGATATGGAAGAGGGAGAGGTGTGTGATGTCGAATCTGACTGTGGACAATATGGTGATCTCTACTCAATTGAGTGACAGTCTATCATTTTTGAAGATTCGTACCAGCAGTTACAGTTTGTGTTATGAACCCGAACTTTTTCCTGCAGCTCTCATTAGTTGTTGGTTACCTGTGCATGTGGCAATCTTTCATAATAGTAAAGTGATCATTACTGGACTAAAATCTCATGTACAAGCAAATATGATCCTAGACTATCTCATTGAGTATGTACGTACCCAGCGGATTGTAAAATAAAAAACAATTTTTCCAACATGATGTTTTTATTTCAAATCATGATAGAACTTACAAATCATTTTTTCATTAGAGGATGGATTACATGAAAAGTTTTGAATAATAGATGCAAATCGAGATACATGTAAACGTTTTAAGATGAAGTACAGTACAAAAGCACCACACGTTGATGAAAGTGGATGTTGTAGTATGCGTTCATTTCGCTGATATTGACGCGTATGTTTTCTCAACCACTGCTGTGTTGGTATATTTGGAGGTTGAGCAAGAGAGTCAAATAGTTCACCACGTCGGTCTTCTCCAATAAAGATCGCTTTCCAATGCTCACCGCCTAAATTCTGTGAATGAGTGTTTAGCACAATAAAGATGGGATAGTGATTTACTGCAGGTGGTAAGGTATCGAGTGAATAGACATTATCGAAAACTTTCAACGTCGCTTCGTCGGCATTACGCTGCACTTTAGTCTTAATATCGTCAGCAGTCAACCAACTCATTAACGATTATACTGAAGAATCACGTCACGATACTTTGTAATTTCAATATTTGAATCGAAGACTGCATAAATTAATACATTGATCGTCTCAGGTAGTGTTCTTTTGAACGTCAAATCCAAACGAATATTATGAGGCACGTTCGCTTGACGATAGGGTGCACTAATATCGCTGTCAGCAGTCAAATCAAATGCATAAATAGTATATCCACTCTTAAACTCTTTCATAGTCAGTCCGTTGGTGTCATCCGTATTGTAAAAGCCAAAGACATCCATAAAATCAACATAACTGCGCATAAATTGATCCGCAGCAAAATCTGGTTTGTAGGGTGGACCAGGATGACTCACACCATTTACACGTAAAGGAATTTCACTTAACTGATTGTGTTTAAAATTGAAAGGATTCTTCTTTATATTACCATTAAATGCATCATTTTCAACCATTGCCACCATGAGGAGCTTCGGTGCTTCCGATGGAAAGAGGCCATCTTTCATGAAACTCTTTTGATCTTTCGGAATTGTAAAGGTGAGAAGCTTTGTATGCTGAACGGGGTAAATGGCATTTTGGCGGTTAAGGCCTTCAGCATGCCCTCTAATGACACTTGGATTCGGTACTACTCGACGAATGTAAAGTGCAATATTTTCCACATGAATTCTAAAATTGTCAACTTTAGCAAATGCATTCAGCGCAAATTCAGGCTTATTCAATGTCAGCTTGAGTCGCATGCTGGTATTACACAGTAAAAACTTTGACTGTCTAAAGAAGTCTAAATTCAGCGGACCATATAGCTGACATACTTTACTATCTTTAATCATAGCAGATCGCTTTACAAAGCCACTGTTTGTTTCAACATCAAATTTTCCTGCTTCATCTCTATACCATCCCATGGCTTCCATATGACTTTTTTGTGCTGCTGGATGAAACTGTGATACATGATTGAAATATGATTTATAGGGATAATCGCTTTGACCACCTTCCACCTGCTGCTCTCCAATCGTTAGAGAAACATCGCGAAGTAATGTAGTCAATGGTAAATTGTTCAGTCCAACTTTATGTGCATCGTCAATAGCAGTTCCATCTGCTTGCTGAATTCTAAACCTCAAATCAAGCATCGCATAACTCAAATCTATGTAGTCATCACTACCACCAGGAATAACAAATTCAATGGGGCCAGCATTCTCAGCTGTTCGAGGATGATAATCTACAATACTTGAACTAAGAATATCTGTCTGTATGGCTTGTTGATCAAACAAACAAAAACCGGAAGTTTTACACTCCATGATTAGAAGTTATAGCAGCGTCGTCGTTTAGCGCCTGATGAATGATTAGAGCCTCTACGACGTTTGCGTGAATGCCTTTTGACTGAAGATCACCAGCTCCGCGATGTTTCCTCCTTCCTTTATTCATTCGTTTAGGTGATTTCTTTCCTTGAGTAACACCAGCAAAGGTCTGCTTCAATGTTTTTAAACCGCGTTCCTTCCCACGATTCAACAAACTGCTCTTAAAACTTCTACCTCTGGAAAGATCACTAGCAACATCACCAGCAAAGCCAACGGCATTACTTAAAACATTTCGTTTTAAAGATCTACCGACATTGGATATGAGAGGTGCTACAACAGATTTCAGTGCACCAAGTATGCTACCTCCACGTTGGCGGCGAGCGCCGATGTAAATTTGTCCTCCACCACTTACATAGGAGGGTCGTGAATAAAATGAGGCAGTTGGATTCATAGGTCAAACCCTAAACATTGTTAGTTACAACTTTGCATGAATCACTGTCGATCACTTAGATGAAAGATGTCGGCACGACGCATCCAAGAGTTCATACTTGAAGGATAACCAGTCCATTTAACAAGACACCATTCTTCACCTTGCCGTTTTTTACATCGAATGATTTTCTCTACCAAATATGTTTCACTTTCAGTGACTACCTCAATCTCATCGCGGTAAAAGCTACCCTCAATTTCTTCATTATCGTAATCTTTCAACTTGTAGGTGGTCGGAGAGTCTTTTTGATTAATCCTTGATATTGTAAATACCTCCTCTGTCCAATTCGGAAGGTACCCTTTAGCAAAAACACTTTTCACTTTTGAGATACGAACTTTATCGCCAATTTTCACATCACTTTTCACATGAGTGCGTTTACGTTGGAATGATTCGCGCACTTTATCTACATTGTCAGCATTTACATCTACTGGTCTGAGTCCAATAGAACGATGGATAGAGTGATTGTAGGCATGGAGTGTATCTTGTAGAACCTTTGTCCAATTTTGTGTCAAGTTGGCAGTAAAATGTCGCCACAAGCGATTTTTTAATGTGCGATTAAAACGTTCAACGAGTGCAGCTTTATAAGCACTCTTTACACTAAACAACTCAATGTCATGCCTCTCAAATAATCTTCTCACATGCTGATTTTCAAACTCTTTTCCTTGATCACTCTGAATTCTTTTTGGAATGCGACCTTCTCTAAAAATTGTTTGGAATGCTTTTGCTACTCCTTTCCCTTCTTTAGTTTTTAAAGGTTGAGCCCACGCATAACGCGAGAAAATATCAATGACGGTTAAAATAAAATTAATACCCGAGTTATGTTTTGAAATGGAGGCAACATCGCACAAATCTGCTTGCCACTGTTCATCGATGTCATGAACAATATAATGGCGGGTGCGGTACTTCTTTTTCGCTTGTTTGTGGAGTGTATAGGTAGCCTGACCCTTTAACCATCGTTTCACTTGTGATTGTGGAAGACCACTCGCTTTTGATAATTTCTTGATAGATGCAAATCCTGCCGGATGTTTTACATCATAATAGATTGACTTCAAACGCTCAGTCGATGACGACTGACGCTTTTTCCTCCTTCTCATCTTTTTGTTTTCTTGCCTTTCTACATTTACAACAACTACAGCATTTAGCTTTAGCGGTTTTGCGATCGTGTTCACATTGCTTAGGGGTTTCATTGTAAGAGCTGGCACAGCAAGTGCAAGTGACAACGACATTCACCTCTGGCGGCTCATTACATGGCAAGCAACACATCTGCTTCATATTAATAGTCTGAGAACATGTATTTCCTGGGAGGAGCTGTTTTACGTTTTCCTTTTACCAGTTTTAGTGACGATGTAGATCTACGTCGAGTTCTTCCTCTTGTTTGCTTAGTGAGTGTGGGAGGGGATGTAGCAGGTGACGACTTAAACCAATTTGTTGGCATTTTCATCGTCTGAAGCATTGGAGCAGTAGCCACTGTTGAATCAAGTTCTTTCAATGTCTCATTATTCAAAGCAAATTTTGGCACATTATGCTTTTTCAATAGTTTAAGAAAGTATGACCAACCAGGTGGAACATAGCCCTGACGGCGCTTTCTACGTGTCGCATACTGAATCAAGTCTTCATAACGTGAAGCATCAATCACTTTATTTTCATCTGTAATGATTTCTCCTCTATCATTTACATTGAGATGGGGCTCAATACTATTGAAAAGAGATATGGCATGTGCGCGAGATGCTAAAGGTGTAGCAGTCGATACAGAGTCACGCATCTTATTCTTCAAGTTTTTTAATTGCTCAACAGTTTCCGATTGTAATAATACAGCACGATGTGGATCTTTGATGTGAACATTTTGCTGATAATCTATTTCTTTCCTATACATTTGATTTGCAAGAGGTTGCTTTACTTGCTGCATGGCAGTCAATTGTACATATTCATCCTGAGGAATAACAATCATGCGAGAATAAGAACTCATAGTTTGTAGATAATCATGGGAGTTTTCAAAATATCACTTCGAAATCTAAATTCTTCCGGACACTCTTGCGTAAAGTCAATGAATAAGTAACCGTATGGTTTTTCAGTAGCTGCTTGAAAAATTTCAATTAAGGCTTTTGATCCTCTGGGTGCAACTTGTCGCGCTAAAATTTCAAATTGACTTTTATCTCGCGGATTCTTGAAAATAGCATAATAGTGTGTATTCAGGTTTCGTGTACGAGCTTCTTTTCCATCAGGAAACAAATTTTGTGTAATATAGATGATAAAACACCTTTTATGGTGTGCTGCGCGAGTGAACATATCTGTAACATCTTTTGAATTCTTACTTTCTTTTAATAAATCATCCAATACAACAACATCATTAGACTGAAGTTTATCCACTGGAATAATTCCTTCATGTCGAATAAAGTTGCGACTTTGCAATTCCTGAAACAGCGACGGTTGATAAATACCATAACACCAAATCACTCGATTGATAGGTTCCTTAAACAACTCCCTTCTTTTATCCAATAAATTCAGCGTGAAAACAGTTTTACCTGCATGAGATGGACCTGATACAGTCAGAACTTTATCACATTGAAGTCTGAAATCCATTTTATTACTTTGAGACTCAACATTTGCATAATTAACGCTTAGAGCCAAAGATATTTCCCAATAGGTTGCCCACGGCAGGAGCTATCATTGGAAGTATTGTTGAAAGGAAACCGCCCTTTTGTGTTAGAGTTTTCCTCTTTCTTTGAAGGGCGACTTTAGGATTGGAGATGAAACGCAATTTCGTAGCATATCGCTTAAGTAACTTTCGTTGTTTTGGCGCTAATTTCTTCGTCCTCAACTTCCTCACATGAGAAATAATTTCACAAATGAATTTATCGTTAGCATGTCGTATAGCATTGTATCGCTGATTTGCTTTCATTCGTCGGAGAGCTTGAATGGCTGAAGAAAACTTTTGACTTTTACGTTTCTCCATTTTCCGTGTTAGTCTTTGCTAAAACCTATCTTTACCACATTTGCATAGGTACTAACTATTGCGACATAAGTGACACTCGAAATGAGCAATATCACAGTGGTTACATTGGCAAAGTTGAATGCAATTACGTATGAAACAGCGTTGACAAAAAGCATGCTTACATCTCTTGAAGATGCGCTTTTCATTTCCATCCTTTCGCTTACATACATCGCAACACATAGTTTCACCGTTACTGATGTCTATAGCAAGTCTTTTTGAAGATATGAATTTGCTAGCCTTTTCTAAATAATAGACGCATGTACAGAAGGAATATACTTCGAGAGTGAGCAGACATAGCTCGAAAACCAGTTGTGCTACAATCAAGTACCACTGCATTTTCAATTTTTCTTTATGGAAAGTTGAATGTGAATATCTGAAATCGCTTCAATCACTAGACTGCTACCATGATGGTTAAATGCGTTAAGACGTTCAGCAATTTTTATCATATGTCTTTTAAAAAATTCTTGGGGGTGATCTACCACTTCCATTGAATAAGAAGCAAAATGGAAAGAGCGACTTTCCACCTCTTCCTTTCCAAAATGACTAAACTTAATTTTCGCAACTAATCGCGCCATGATAATGCTATCAGAGAATGTATTCATTAACTCTAGAAATAGAGTGCTAGCATCATCGACCACTGCTTCGATGTCGGTCTCATCTTTATGAAATTTTATCACATAATCTTGAACAGCTCCTTTTAAACTTTGCCTATGAAAACGTAATGTTCCGCAGTCGTTTGAGAAAGACATGATCGCCCTTTATCTAACCCATCCATTGCATGAAAACAACAACTCTTCTCATAGTAACATTTATTGAATAACGGTAACAAGCATGCATTATAAATCAATGGTTTGAAAGAGATAAAATAGATACAGCTGGTAACTATCATACAGCGAGCAATGATAACCATACAGGACTTTGGCAGTGTTGAGGTAAGGAGGAAAGAAGCATTGGTTATGAACGTAGCTACTACAACGAACAGACAAAATAGGAACACACAAATCCTTAAAACGTTTCGTGACTTCATGATAATGTTGATTCACTCTAGTATCCCAAGGCAGGAGCAAAATATCATCAATGATTAGATTGGGAAATACTTTCCTCTCCTTACCAGGATTATTACAAAAGATGCGTATAACATTGAAAGCAGCTAACCATCGTTTAAAGTCAATAAGAAGAGCACTCTCACAAGAAAAGCCATAGTCTTGCAAATATTTCAGATTAAGTCCATGAATGTGTTTTCTCGCCCATTGATCAACATTGGGATCGCAGTTGGCATGTTGATGATAGACACTAACAATCTGATATGTCCAATTGTTCATAGCAATAGCACTGAGCTCCTGTACAGGTTCACCCTCACAATCCATAAAAATGATGATAGAAGCCTAAAACGGAAATTACACATCTAAGGAAGCGTTCCATAACATATTACAAAATGAAGAATTACATCGATGCTTTTCACGACAAAATACACAAATGATATGATGGCAACGAAGAAGTAAAATGTATCTAATAAGACCACGTCTACGACACTCAAAGCACATAAGCGAATTGTCATAGGGTAGAGTTAGGAAAGGGCTAGTAATTCTCCTTCTTTGATTTGCGTTTTGATGTAGCATTCTTCTCCGACTTGCGCTTCGTACCACTGCTGTTAAGGATTTGATCAATTATGTCGTCCACGTTGGGTGGTTTTGGAATATATAGGATGGATTCCATATGCATGGAGAGAGAGGCTATTTTATTATCCTTGTGTCGACCATAATATAGCCCATTCACTTTGAAAAGGATATCCCAAGTACCTTCTCCGAGCTCATCACATCTGATGGCTATTGATTGATCTCCCTCCTTCTTATAGTAAGTACACCAATGTGATACCGGTAGGCAAATGTGATTACCATCCCAAATCTTTCTATAGGGAGTATCCTTGTCATCTCTAGCCTTCCACTCTTGAGCAAGAGGAGTAGGAATGTCCATATTTAATGTCACATACTCCTCAATAATATCAAGTTGGTGGCGAATGTACGGACTCACGGGGATCAGTATGTAGTCCCCATACTGATTGCGCATTATCTTGACATCCGTGGAAGGGAGCATTCCCGTTTGGAGTACTACGCTATGATCGTCATAACGCAAGACTTGTTTAAATTTACGCTGTAGCGGTGTAGGATTATGTACCTTGGTTGTTTCTTCCACTGGCCTCAGTTGTAGATGATCTGACCGTAGCGAACCTTGTAACGTTTGACCGCCATTTTGTCCTACTAGTGCAGCAGATGGAGTAGATGCCTGAAAATGAAAAAAGATTGTATTAAGTTTACGTTCAAGGGAGGAGAGGGAGGAAAGTAGCGACTTACCATTTTAGTTGGATAATAGAACAGGGAACTAGAGAGAGAAAATGTGCGTCCGTCACTCGTATGATTCAACGATGGAATGATTCTCACTGTGGAAGGCTCGCTATTTATACAGAAATGCTTGATTCTCATTGGATGATGATCCTCATTGGACAATAACATCAAGCTGATTCCAAATCTGGCCTCCGTTTACCCATCCGAGCCTTCATTCGCCTGCTGGAGCTGTATCTTGGGAAATTCTAACTCTATCGTTTTTCGTCAATCTCCCAAAATCTTAAATGGCGTCTCACATCTAAACGAAGCGAAAATTTTTCTCGCCGATTGACTTGAAACTCACCATACAGATAGAGAATTTCACGCTGATTCCAAATCTGAAATCCGTTTTCCCATCCGATGCTTCGTTTTGAAGCTAGAGCCCAAAACGTCCCAAATTCTAACTCTGTCGTTTTTTGCCAATGTCCCAAAATCTTAAATGGCGTCTCACATCTAAACGAAGACAGATAGGAACAAGCCGATTCTTTCAGTGAATTTGTCTCACTCTTAGCTTTCAAACGAGCTATGGCACGACAAAATCCGTCCACTGGAAGCCAAAATCGAAGCAAGCTGTCCAGAGGGGGGGGACGTCAGCGAAACTTTTTCTCGCCGATTGACTTGAAACTCACCATACAGATAGAGAATTTCACGCTGAATCCGAATCTGGCCTCCGTTTTCCCATCCGATGCTTCGTTTTGAAGCTAGAGCCCAAAACGTCCCAAAACGTCCCAAATTCTAACTCTGTCGTTTTTTACCAATGTCCCAAAATCTTAAATGGCGTCTCACATCTAAACGAAGACAGATAGGAACAAGCCGATTCTTTCACTGAATTTGTCTCACTCTTAGCTTTCAAACGAGCTATGGCACGACAAAATCCGTTCACTGGAAGCCAAAATCGAAGCGAGCTGTCCAGAGGGGGGGGGAGGTCAGCAAAATTTTTTCTCTCCGATTGACTTGAAACTCACCATACAGATAGAGAATTTCACGCTGAATTCGAATCTGGCCTCCGTTTTCCCATCCGATGCTTCGTTTTGAAGCTAGAGCCCAAAACGTCCCAAATTCTAACTCTGTCGTTTTTTCGAAAAATGTTGAAAATTTTTTCTCGCCGATTGCCTTGAAACTCACCATACCGATGCAGAATTTCACGCTGAATCCGAATCTGGCCTCCGTTTTCTCATCCGACCACTCCTTCCACTCGAAACAGCCCATTTTACAACCCAACATTCAGCACGAAAAACATCACACACTATAGCCTCAAGACTAATCCTGGCGGTCGCCCAAGTCCACCACGACACTCAGACCCGAAGCACCACGGCGGCCGACCACGACACTCTGCCGTTCCAGAGGGGGGGAGGGGGAGGGGAGGGGGAGGAGGAGGGGAGGGGGGAGGGGGGAGGGGGGGACGTCAGCGATGGCGGCCATCTTGCGCTATCTGGTGTTTGTCACTTTCTTACTACTCCGGTACATGCATATCTCTCATGCATTTATTAGCCTACATATATTCAATAGATATTATAAAAATGGATGAATAAAACGGATAATAATATGATGCAAATGTATTCTATCAATCGCAATCGAGAATCAAATATTCTCGCATATTCCTGTACAACGGAATCGTAACACAACTTAATGTCCTTGTGAACGGCCAGAAGTGCGAGTCCGTTTAGACGCCTTTGGCCCATCATTGCCCTATGATGGGTTTTAAGTAAGCGAAGCAGGCTGAAAGATCTCTCAGCTGTACATGTTGTCACTGGGGTGACCAAAAAAATGGTTAGGAGTTTATGTACATTTGGATAGAGATCCTTATCACACTCTCTCAGCGCCTCCGTCAAGCTGAGCTCCAATCGGTTGGACGATGGCTGTTGTCGCCAAAAGTCTTGCCAGCGTTCAAACTCTGCCGACATCTTACACATTTATCATGACCGAATCAGTGGTACAACTATGCATTGGAAATTAGTTTGGGGGCATCGCTTGCCGACAAAATTTATTCAAGTGCCGACAAACAAAAAATACAAAAGAGCTATAAGTATTACTAACGTGTAATCGTATTAATGCCAATAATGATGGCTGATATTCACGTAGGCCAGCAGATTCAAGTGATTGACTTTTTTCCTCAAAATGTTTAGTTCATCAACCTATTTGAATTATTTCCATGCTTCGTTGAATCATCAAAATCTTAGGATAAATCTATGTAACCTTAACAAACTTAGGAATTACAATAATCAAACACATTTCGTCTTGTTTCACTTCTCTCTATAAGATCTTTTGACGGTTCTTTGACGTAATCTGATCCAACCGTTCCTTAGTAGGCCTATCTAATCAGCAATCGACTCTTCCGTCAATGACATTTCCTCAGAGTGGGTTACGCCTTGGCTACAGACATCAGATAAACCTATTACAGGTACTGTTCAGATAAATTATCATACGTTTACTAACTCATACATTTTAGATAACGGATCATGATTCTTTTGTGTATTTTGCAAGTATATTTTGGTCCTTAATTCCTAACCTAACTACCCTCAAGGTGAGAAGGAACCACCCTCTCACGATCGGAGCTGCTGGCGAATTGAGTGCAGCATTAAACTTCCGTCTCATCCATCAGGTCGGTCCTTCTCGAATGGTTGATTCGATCAGGGTACCTGTTAGATTCACTGACTGTCGAAGTCGCTGCATTCAGCATTACCCCCAGACAGGTCATCCGATCAAGGTAGGGGCGGAAAAGTCAGACTAATTTATTAAGGTGGCCAACTTAACTAGGGGACATCCTACTGCTATTGGCCTAGTCGGTGATGCATCTAAGCCCATGAGTTTTTCTTCCTCCGACTGCTTCGTTAGCGTTACTCTAACACATTCCCGCCAAAGACAAACACCCAGGAATGATTCCCGGGGCCGAGGGTTGTCACGTCGAAGTAAGTCGAATCTGCTACCAGAAGCGACGCAGCGGCAGGGCTCTGTTGCCGCTGTGGAGGTTACTCCGTACCGTATATTGCATCACCGACCTTGATTGAGATTTCATCATTTTATTGCATTGAAAATGCAAATCACTCATAAGCATGCATGTACTTACTCTTCAGTTAAAATATAATTTGACAAATAGAAATGTTCACTATATAGACTGCAGCAAGTCAATGTGATAAACTGAATCTGTCTGTAGCTACGACTAAATTACTTATAAGTCAAGCCATGCTTCTATGAACAAATGAAACGCGAGAAACTTGGCCTAGGCATGTTGATTGGAAATGTGGATAAACAAAACATGGATTCCTTTATAGTAGTGGCCACTATTTATAGTAGCCACTACTATAAAGGAATCCATGAACAAAACATGTACGCACGGATCAAACTCACCTCATTTCTTCAGTTAATGGATTAAACAGCCGCTGGAAATTGCATCCTAATATCTCCAAATGTGTTATCACAACAGGAAGTCGCAACGATTCTCGCTGAATCGCCTCTTTATCATGATAAACAAAGGTGTTGAATATTTCATTTACCGACAATAAAAGCAAAACTCTTCGCCCACTTTCAAGAAATATCAACAAAGATACATTAAATTCCGACCTAAGAACTTGGAGGGGAATAGGATTAACGACTTTCACATATTTGTCGATGACATAATCACCTGCCTCATACCCATACCCGTGTATCGTGAAGGATGAAAGAGGAAATTTGATCAACAGTCAAAATTGATAGAAACTTATAGAAATTTACAAGGTATATATTCAAGTGTTAAATCAAGTATTATTGGTCTGAAATTGAGTATTTTTATTTCAAAATAAAGGATGATTTATTAATTTTTACGAAAGCCGACACTCGATATTTTCACATGCTCAGTATGCCTAAGTTTCTCCCTTTTTCATGCCACTTAGAGTTTCGAATTTCGGGGGGGGGATGCATCCCCTGCATCCCCCCCTTCGGTACGCCACTGTCTGGAACATCTAACGTGAGACGAACTGGAGCAGCTTAACTCTCTTCTCTTTCTGAAGAGTCGTGCTTCACATGGTACTATCGAAATCCATATCCATTTCATCTGAAGAAATCTGAAGTTCGTCTCGAGAATTAGTTGATAGCACCATCTCAAATTTGGCCCGACTTTCATTCAGCTTTTGTAGAACATGTGCATCATTTAGCGAGAGAAAATTTAACTAATTTTCGTCCCATTTTCAAACATGTTTTTTTAACGGACGAAGTTTTTAATCGTTTCACAAAGAAGCATGCCATCATGCTCCATCCGATGTATTCCATCATTCGCGCAGCAGTAGGCCTATAAGTTGCAATATTTAGCTATAGAGCAAGACAAGAGAGGAGTTTTCTGAAATAATAACTCTATGCCATAATGTCCAGTGGTGTTTGGATTTATTAAATTTGCAGGTACACCATTGGACATATCATGGCAGAGTTTCTACTTATGCCACATGGCAGAAGCACTTGCTTTCAATGTTCAAACCAGGGGATTTTTGGAAAATTTTCCCGGAAAATTTTCCCAAAATGAAAAATTTAGAAAAGCAAAAATATTGACGTTTTACTTTTGGCAAGTAGCATGGAGTTGTGGGGTCTATATTTCTGAGTGCGCATCGATGACAATAGTCCTAATATACTCTCTTCAATTTGATTTTAAATAGATTTATCAATCACAGCTTACTATATAGTTTACTAAGCATATATCGGTGCATTTGTGCATTTGATAGAGGCTCAACATTTTTATAGGCCATGGCCAATTGACAGAAGAGCACGTTTCCTCGCCAGCTGAACTTGTAGTTACAAGCTTCATTGACCATATAGCGTTCTCTGATTATGTTCAAATGACTTTATAGTGGAGTAAAATATGGCACTGTCCGTGCTAACAATAACTTGCGATGGCTATGCCGGCTGTGATTTATAAATTCATGGGAACACTTTTATATAGTTTCGAATCAATTGGCTACGCCTCCACCTGACACACTGTACAAAATTTTCCTTTTCTTTTCAACAACCATGAAATTGACTCTTGGAATGCTTTTTCTGCCCTGACTCCTATCAGGACTCCTATGAGCCGTTAGGACAAATTTATAGTTAGGACAGGAAAAGACCACATGCTAGACGTGCTACACGTCTAGGCAATGCTTCTTTATATTATATCATATTATTGGAGCATTTAATGATAAAATCTTGATACAGAATTCCAAGCCTTTATACAGAAATATATGCCAAAATAATCTATGGAACATTCTATAGGCCACTACATGTAGAAGATCGATCATTATGTTTGTCCTTGAAATACGAACTTCGGACCATGACTTCGTGTCATTTCGTTTATCATTTGAATCAGATTTTATTAATGTATTAATTTGATCACATAAACTCAATTTGATTATTTTCTCGTATCAGCTTTTTGTAACAGATACCAATAAGCAGGAAACTTTTAGAACAAATAGTAGGCCTGTGATGGAGCTTCATCATTGTTTGCCTGTATAAAAGTAATTAAATCCATACTGATGACTGTACATTGCATATAAATTTAAATGTAATCCTGGAATATATAGATCTTGGTAAAATACTGTTGACTTTTATAACACTGTGTTACTACGCTACATTTTTGGTGGCAGAGCGTGGTTAATAAGTTGCATAGCACAGAATAAGTAGATTATTTAAGGAAAATCAACACCGCCACATGAACAACAATACGAGAGGTAGAAATGAGATTAATATGGCGTTAAATATGAAACATTAATAAAAAACAGTGTTTCGTGGTAAAAAAAGTGATACAAAGCTCTGCTACCAAAAATGTAGCGTAGCAACGCAGTGAAAGCTGATAAAAGCCAACAGTCTTTTACAAAGTTATTTATATTCTTCGAATACATTGAAATGTATATGTAGTTATCAGTTTGGATTTAATTATTACTGTGATTCAGACAAACAATGATGAAGCTCCATCACACTCGCGCCTCGACAATAAAATCACAATGCCTAGGACAAACTTTACATCAAAAGGCTTCTCAGACAGCTTGAAGTTAAGTATAAAAGCAAAGAGAATGCACAAAGCGCGTTATGCGACCCTAAAAATTTAAGGGCACTTCGCAATTAAGATGGAAATCACAACACAGACTTTACTAGAACTGAAACCTATCATCAGCAAAGTGTAGAAGCACTTGATGACGTTATTTCTCAAAATGACGATTCTAAAATAATTCAAGAATGTGAGGAACAGACTTCAGACATTGGCAGTAAATATGAATTTTTAGCTGATGAAATTGCAAGCAGTACAAAAGCTCTAAGAGGCCAGGTGTAAAGGAAAAGCTCAGAATGAGAGATCTGTTGCATCGCTATAGCAGAAGATATAGCTAAGAGTACCAGGAGGCATGCGCAGATATTCGCCATAAAGAAATCATGTAGACCTTGTTTGGGAGCTACCTACATTTTCTCCCGAAATTCGAGCACAAAAGGCTTGTAATCATGGAAGTGTAGATCTTGAATCACTGAATCCGAAAATCAAGTTCCTACGTGTCACAACCAGTCTCGCTCGGTCAGGGGTCAAACTAAAAGATGCAAAAAGTCAAATATCCTAGGATAAGACTTCCATTAAAGTCATCCTTGTATGCTACATAATCACAATCTACATACAAGAATTACAGCTTTCAGTCCTTAATGCATTTAAGAACGATTTTCTGTCGGGCTGTCGACACATTTTCCCTAGCAACGGTCCTCATCAACGACTAACATGCGTCTATCTTTGTTTCTTTTGAAACTAGCCTCACCTAACTTTGTGCACATATTGTTGATGTGCTTTAGCAACCCCAACCAATCATTCTAACATTTGTGATGTTTATGACACAGGCATCGACGCTCAAAGTTGTCGATTTTCTTTCCAAAAATTGCAAAATTCGCAAACTTTGAAGCTGAACACACAAAAAGGCCCACCTCAAACTTCAATGAAATTTTTATAGCATCATTAATGTACATGTAGGCCAAATTAATGACAAAAGATTGGCGTGTTATTTTACTTCCTAAGGGAGATAGGGACAAAAAAACGACATTTTTAAAACTTTTATTTTTTTCATGCTAATTATAAATCAGTAATCCACGAATGATCATTATAAGCGCCTTTCATGCCTATTCTGCTAAATAGGATGAAAATATATTATTTCACACCAATTGGTTTCATCATGATAAGTTCTGTTCCATTACAAGATGTTTAAGAATCGTAAAATATGACTGTTCTTTTTCCTTTCATTATAGGCCTGCACTGCATGACCAACAGCGGATCAGATCAAACAAATCCACAGTTCTGCATATCAACACTCAATCAAACCACCTAAAAGAATCGTAGAATGCGCACTATCGGAAGTTGGCACGGTTGCATTAAGTGAAAATTTTGCATATGAATACAATTGTAATATGAAAGAAGTGAACAATGTACATTTCGTAAATATATTTTTAAATTGACTTTTACTGTCGCGGCGGGAGTGTGATGGAGCCTCATCATGGTTTGTCTAAATAAAAATAGTTAGTAATTAATGTAGTAATAATGAATCCAAGGTGATGACTGTATATAAATTTAGATGTGATCCTGGAATATCAATATCTTGGTAACAGACTGTTGGATTTTATCAGCTTCCACTGCACTACTACGTTGCGGCCCATACTGTCCTACTATAGGTCCACTGCGCAATGCACACTGTATAACCTAGTGCATTGCGTTGCTGTGACATTATCGGATGTCTATTATGTAAAGTCGTAATATACTTGCCGGCTCAACTGACGCTCATGCTGAATTCCTGCATCGAAGAAACCCTCAATTTTCTTATGTGAGACCTACTTACCACAATTGACCGTACTTAAGAAACTGAAATACATATCAAAATTATATGGAATATAAGGCTTATATAGTATAAAGGTTATTAAAATTGAACCACAACTTCAACACGAGAATTGCATTTGAGGTGCATTTACTTTTATTTCAATTTATAAACCGGTCGGTGTATTCTTATTTGCTGCAGTGACTTCTTTATCAAATAAAACCTACTTTGTCTTGTGAAAGCTCACTTTGCATTGTAATTTAAGCATCACAAACATCTGCTTAGTATCATATTTGAAACTTGTGGGAGGACTCAGGGTAACCCGATCTTAGGTGAAAAATGAAAATACCGCTTTACTGATGCCGATGCATTTCACCTATATCCAGTAGGCATATTCACGGAAAAGATGTAGGCATGTTTCCGTGAACATGCCTACTGGATATAGGTGAAATGCATCGGCATCAGTAAAGCGATATTTTCATTTTTCACCTAAGATCGGGTTACCCTGAATCCTCCCACAAGTTTCATATATGGCTCATCAGGGATTTTTCAAACATTAGTATCATATTGTTGCATTCGAATATTATAGGAAGTTAAAAGTATCAACTTTGCGATGATCACTTAATAGGTTAGTTGGTTGCAGGCATGTGTAGCTACCCCCTTTGCCACCTACCCGTTGACTGATAGTCCCTCCCTTTGACCCCCTATGGCAGTTTAAGAATTTTCGTCCTTGTCTTGATGATAAGTCAACACCCTAGGTGTCTTAAGAACCTACCTTAAACTTTGAAATGTACAAACGTCATTTGTAAGAATCTTAAGGCTTGGTACCTTACATGTAAATTGGAGCATGCATAAACTATCTAGAGCCGATCTATTTTCAAAAATGAAGCTTGTTTCAGACGCAATTTGCGGGCGTTCTATGCATCGTATGAGGTTGAGAGTAGTCGATTAGAATTGCATGAATAGTTCAACTTTTTTCTTTTGGTTTTAATGTTTACGCTTATGGGTTCTTCAATAACAATTTTGACTAAACAAATTTCGGGTCGAAATGGACCAAAAAGACTACAGTGGCCTTAGTTTTATTAATGCGACACCTGACGGCCGTCAATTCAATTGATAATGCAATCTAACGCTAGTCTAGATAATGTTGGTCTAACGCATAGCTTGAATAATGTGAACAGAAAATCAATTTAAAGAGAATGATCAATTTGCCAGTTTACCTGCGTATAGGTTTTGTCCACAAGCCTGAACAATGCAATGCTTTATTTTCCTTGGCAGTAGTCCACGTTCAGGGCTCGTTAGCAGACTACGGCTCTGTGAGGCCTATACAAGTTTATGTCACTGAATGGCTGAACAAGCTGATGGATTGCGTCTATCCCAAGCATTGTGGATATCAGTCTGAGTCCACTATTCCCCCTCTATTAGCTACCTTCATGTGCACTGATGTGAATTACCGATAAATATCGATCAAGATAATAAAGGTGAGCTACAATCCCTAGTTCTTCATATAAGGCCTAAATGCAGATCTCCCGTGGGAATGGGAATTCCCATATAATGTGGCGGTGTGATGGAAATGGATTTTGTTCTAATGAGAGTGAATATGGAAACCTGTGCAATGCAGGTTAAAGTGTATCAAAAGCACCAGATATTGCGTCTGTGAAACAATTGAAAGAAATCTTTCGATGCATCACAGCGTGACATGAACTAAAAATCATATCAGCTGGGGTTTGCTGTGCCATGTGACAACGGCAATGGATCATCTTTGAAGCATTGCAAGTCTCTGTCCTTTCAATCATCAAATGGAAAATACAATATGAATTACTAAAATCTACGCTCTTGTCTGATTTTTTAATTATTATCAACCATATTTAATTAACATCTCAGCACAGCTCAAAGTTTCATGTAGTATGCAATTATGATCAAGCAACGTGATCAAGCGCATAGCAAAAGGAGAAGTGAAATCACTGGACCATCTGACAGTTTCGACAGTGTGGATATGGTTGCCAGAATTGCAAAAGCACGTCCAAAGGATTTAATTGTAGATAAAAACGGTGTTGTGTAGCCTTTATCGTCTAGTTAGTCAATTTTATTTTTGGCATTCAAACCTTTGATTAATGAACTATCTGTGTTTCAATACAGCGTTTACATTAGTACAAGCCTGCCGAAATTGCATTTTCAGTGATGACATGATTATTTCTGTATAGAATTGAGGATATTGCCAAAAAAGACCATGCAGATGTGGAATATTTAGTTCATAGATTCGGGTACAGGCCTACGTGCTACAAAAAATCAAAACGTTATGTAGAAGAATGCAATTTGCTGATGGGCTTACGTATTCATTTTATCAAGAAATTCATTAATTAGAGGCATTTTTACTTCAAGTCTTTGTCAGAAGCTTGTCACTTTAAAGATAGATAGCTTCCGTTTCAATTGGACTTGTCTCTGTTGCATTGATTCTGTCGACGCTAATTGTTTTAGTTTCATCACATCAGCACGACGGAAAAATAAGTTTCATGTACTGTGTTTTGCTTTCAAGGGAGAAGTTGCAAGAATTTTCGCATTCTCTGTTTCGCCTCTAAAATTTTGTTGAATTCATTGTGAATAGGTTTATTTTTACTCCAGGGATTTCGGCGAGACGTTTGAGCAGCAGTTAATCACATAGGAGGACTGTTTCCATAATAATAACTGTTTTGGAGACATCATTTGAAAAGTTCGAGTTTAATAGAATTATAGTTATGAAGAGAACAAGAAATACTTAAGAGGAAAATTGTGCTTCATTGTAAGATAAATTGCACGCTATTTTTTCCCGAGCTGCAAGCAGGCGCCGGTCAGCGGCCAGATCTTTAATCAAAGTTGTTGTTGTTGATGGAAAATATGAAGCATCATGCAAAACCTGCAGGGTAAAAATTTTTCAGAGGCAAGACATACTGCTTCATAACTGCTCTATTTGTTGTTTAAAATCCTCTAGCACAAAGTTCGTGGAAGAGCACTAGAGATCAATGTTGCTTATTTTTTCGTCTGGCACTTCAATATGTTTGGCGCCGTATACTTTAAGGCCTTGAAATGGCTCTGCATTTAACTTTGATTTTGTTTTCTATTAGCAGCACGCATTTAAAGTAGCCGAGTTGATCAAATTTTACTCGTTAATTTACCCAACCTGGCAAATTTAAAGGGGTGAGTTTCACTTCAGTTACATTATCGAACTTCAATGAATCTAACCGAGTAATAACTTACAGTTTCCTGACCGAAGAACTTAACCTTATACTGATCAACACTGGTTTCTGTAGCACGTGTATTTTGCATTATTTTATCAATAATTGTCGCCTGCAGCATTATTTCATAACGTTCTGTGTGTTTTCTTTATAATGACCCCTTTAAAGTTGTATAATCAAATAATATGAAATGCTGAATTTTGAATGAAATCTAGAGGGATGAAACCTAGAAAGAAATTTTATCTCCATTTTGATGGCATAATGCATTAAGTAGGAAATAAGTAGCATTGCCTTATTGTTTATGTGAGAATTTTACTCCTGAACTTTTCCCTACTCAAGCCATATCATTGGATGAAAGGAGATCAGCCTTGCGAACTATTGGATTTTGAAAATATAACGTGCGATCGTTACAAAAGGTATCGACAATATGTCATTGGGAAAGGATGGAGAGAAGGTTAAAGTGTCAAATAAATGATTAAATAGATTATATCGCTGAAGTTGCATTTAGAGGAATAGAAGCTTACAACGATGCTGACATTTTTTTCTCATGTGAATTCAATTTTTGATATTTCTGTATCAATTGTGCTTCCGTAAATCATTACATTATGCTGGTATTATTGAATTCAGTTTTTATCTTGTTTGTGTCACAGACTTTCGTGCGTTTTTGGAAATCGATTGTGCTGTCGTTGTAATACGCGCACGTTATGTTTTATTATAATGTTGAGTGGTAGGATTGCACTACCATCATAATCACATTTTCTCAAACATTTTCTGTGTAATGGGCATACTAATAATAATTGGAAATTTGCTTCATAATTATTTCCTTTTCCTTAATGAAGGCACTTTGTAATGGCCTCTGTGCCAGTCCGACATTGAGTTGTAGTCTTCTGACGTTGACATAAACATTCTCTTGATTTTTGCTTCGCATTGTCTGAGATATATGACATTATCAAATAATATTTTCCTTCGTTATCAAAATCAGCTTTGCTTCATACAATTTTCTTATTTGTTTTCCCTATTTCCAAACATGATTTCAGAGTATTCATTTAATCTCATTAATTTTATTGAATTGGTAATGAATGATGCTATTGTTTAATAATTGAGTTTCTACACATTTCAGGAATGTGTTTCTTTCATTTTATGAAAAATTCAGAAATAAATAAGTTCTAAGTCGATTTCTTCCAACTCAGCAGTAAATTCCTCACATGAATATTACCAAAGGTTTTATTGAAGCATATTTTGTTATTGCATTCATCATACAGTTTGCTTATATAATAAACCCATCAAATATATATATGTCAGAAAAATCTTAGCAACTTTTCTTACTCATTAGAACTTCTTGATCATTAACAATTGCAACAAAAGTCAGTACACTTATTCTAAAGTTAAGAACTTAGCAGGAAAATAAGTACAGTGAAACATCGCCGTCATCCTTAGAAATAACCTATCTATGCGCTTTTAATAAAACCGCAAGCATTTATACTGTGCATCAACTTTAACTATCAAAAGCACAACACAAAACACAACAGCTCATTTGTAGTATTGATTGCACTCATTCTCCGAGCTCTCTCAAAATGATTGGGCTAACATAACTTAAAAGCCGAAGTGCCTACTTTGAAAAGCACTGGTTTACAGAATTTGATCAATAGTTGCCTGTATGTAGATGCGTGCAGCATCGAAAGGTGTTGGATACCTCCTGGCTTTCAATCACAATTTACTTCCGTTTCTGCATTTCAACCATGTTTACACTGACTTTCCATTGCGCTATCAATAAAGTGAGAGAATAAACGTTAATAAGAAAAACAAAAGACTGATTGATGATGGCAAGTAAAAGCTAAACGCGAGGATTATTCTCAATGTTTATTTTGAACATCTTATGATTTCGTTGTGATAGCAATGGCTCAGCACCAATGTGCCGTTTGCGTTTGCTCTTCTTCTTATTCGAATGTTGGCATTTTGGTTCCATGGTGATTCATGTTGCGTAGAGCTGTTGTCTTGGTACTCAGAAAGGGAATTTAATAGTCGGAGCCTGATGAGCCAAGGACTTCGACAAGCCTGCGCCCAACGAACGACGAACCCTACCGCACGAAATCAACGACACCATGGCTGATGAACTTGATATGGAGAATCGTGATCCTTTGTCACTCAACACTCATGTCAAGGTAATGATCCTGCAAAGTATTTGCAGATATATTAGAGATGGTCTGCATTTCATCTATGCTGTTTAATTAAGTAATAATTGATTAAATACGATTTCTCAAACTAAATGATTTAAAATGTTTCCAAAAGAAATTTATTGTGTTTATAATTACAGGAACGGTTGGTTTACAACTTATATTTCAGTTGTTTTTCTCACTTAAGGGAAGATATGTATCTGCAAATTACAATTTTGTGAAGTGTTTGAGTGCCAATAGTGCATGTAAGTAGAGCTTCAATGAATTTCAGACAATCAAGATATCATTGTCATTATCTTTCACCAATATTTCTGTATTGTTGCAGGTGTCTCAAAAATGAAAATTGATCTTGTCCATTGATTTTTTTCATGTAATATGCTGATAGTTCTTCTAGTGCAGTTTCCAATTCGATTTGCGGATGATTTAGGCATTATTAATTGTGAAAGATTGTACTAAAGCTGGAATAGCATATTCAACTTATTCATTACATGAAGAAGTTGTCCTAAATCCTAATTATATGAAAATAGTGACGTTTTATTATTTGATGCATCCAATGCAAGGCTGAACTGGACATCTTACGAATAGTATTGAAGGTCCATAAGATATAGTGGTAGGCCCTAGTTTGGAGAATTTTTCATATGATGATAAAGTTTTTCTGAAAGAACTTTTGTGCTTACCTCACGAGTAGAAGAAATGCCTGAAATACAGCATTTAAAATACTGAATTTTCATTGCTGAAAGGCATCAGCAACAACGTTATTCAACTGCTGCTGCCATTCACCACAAAGCAATTAATACTAGGTCTAATTCAACAGATCGGACTTCGAATACAAAATTTATAAACAACCACGACAATAATAATCCTTCTTATATTGACGGAGATCTGAAGCTATTATTTCACTGAAAGTCTACTTAGACTCCTGAATCTAGACATGAATTCACGCAGTTCTGCTCAATTTTACGAGTTGTAGTATTGTCATTAAAAAAAATCACAATTTCAGCTGTTAAGACATAGTCATATTCTGAAATTTTACTCTGTTATGTCGACAAAACTGGTGTATTCTGACGGAAACTTTTGTCCATGTCTTTAAGATTTGAATGCAACTTCAATGCGACTTTGCAAAAAAAATCTTCGTTGCAATTTAGTCAAGACACATCTCTCAGATCGATGTTTAGGCGTATATAGGTTTAATTCGCTAACTGAAACACGTGAATCAATTAACATCAGTAAAAATTTGATTAATAGAAGAATCCTTGGATTTAAGTCCATTCTAAACTTGAATGCTTGTATCATGCTTCTAAAAAGCTTCCAACGTGAAATACACACCTTCATTTAGGTGACCCTCAACATTCAGTTTTGTCAATAGAAAAATTCCACTTGAGATCATCTGTATGTCAGAAGAAACTGGCTTCAAATAAGAGACATGGTAATACGCACGTACTTCTCAATTTCTAATCATGTAGTCATGGAAAACATGAAGCTAAAAAGTAAGCAAAACAAGCACATTGCAAAGTATCTAAACAAAAAGCATCAATGTTCCTGTGTGGGGAATGCTAAGGAAATCATGTAATTTGAAGAGCTTCTGAAATAGTTAATCTGCAAAAACGGAGAGCGACATTCCAAGGAAAACATTGGTGGACGAGTCATTGTAACATATCTTCTTTATCGAGTCAAAAGTCATTGCATCAGTGGAGGATACAGTAGCCCAAGTATAAATTTTGATGACCTTAAAATATAGTTATCAAACAAATGCAGTTGAGATTGATTAGAATATCAACATAATGACGCATTTATGTGTACTGGTTATTAATGACACACGTCTATCAATTTTCTCGGTTGGTTGATGAATACAGTTATTAAATTAATTAATTTGTTCCAACAATGTTCCCGACGTTTCGAGTGTTCGCCCTTCTTCTGTGGAAATCACAGTAAAATGATTCAAATGATGTTTGTCTCTATATAAATATGCCTGCAGGAAGAAGATTCAGAGAAATTTCGAAATCAATTTAATTACATTACTCTCACAATTAATGAGAGCTAATGTGTATTTAATGTACATCTAGCCTCCGCCAAGTGGGTCTGAAGTGTGTCAGTGCACTCTTATAATATGGAGAGGCCATGATCGTCAATGATTAGCTGATTTCTATTATGTTTGCGCTGAATTAATTGCAGCAAATGCAACATCAGAATTATAATTACGCGTGCAAATATAATGACCATGTTTCCTGCATCGCTTTTTGAAACGTATTTTCGTGTCTAACCAATATAAAATTCTTTACGTAGTGCATAAAATGTTAGGCCTATTATTTTTATAAACATGGTGTCATTTAGTATAATCGAATTTAGGGGGAACAGGTCACAAATTTTACCATTACTGCGTTACTCTACATTTATATCTCTGCTTAAGGATAGTATGATTTATTAGATTTACTTTGCTGACTTCTCTGACATGTACGGTAATTCATTTTTTCAGTAGGCTATTGTATTTCTCTGTCAGCTCTTTCGTTTAAGAATTTTGACTTTAAGAAATCTCAATGCAATTTGCATCATCAGCTATTTCTTTTATATCCGCGTTTGATGTTTTCTTTTCCAAGCCAGACCGGCAAAATCATCTATCAATGAATTACAATACGCAGTTTCGTCTCTAATTTAGTTGGCAAAATATTAATGCCACATTTCGACTCCGATACGCATATGAGCCCATTGAAATTGGCATTTCTGAAATAAACAGTTAGCAAAGCATTGTGAGTCCGGAAGAATTGAAATGAATACAATATAATTTCAAATCAAAACTGTAGCAGCATATATAAATATATATATATATAAATATATATATATAATAATATATTATTGTGTATAATAATATACAGTATATATTGATATATAATAACAATATATAGGTATGGCAACACCTCTTCCTTTCTGAAACAGACAAAGGAAGGTCAGGGAAGTAATGATAATCAAATTCAGAATTATTCCAGAACATTTCTTACTTTTCCTGAAGAGCCGTTTTGATGTAACATGTTCACTGCTTTTAACCGTGCACAATGCAGTGCATAATTTTCATCGATGACCGGTGTATTACTTTCTTTACATCTTTAGATGGCATAAAATACAGTATCAATACATTTCTGGATTCATGTACATGTACTCGTGCAACATGCACTGATCATGTATTTAAATCGCACTTACTGCAGTTGCCATTTACTTGACATAAATATTATAATATTTTACTTCTGGTTTTCAGGTAAATTTCGAAGAAGTGCTTGCAGAACCAGAAGGAGTTCGGTCGATTGACTGTTTGTGGCGAAACAGTTACACTTGCTTTAATGGTGGAAAGAATTGCTGCTATAAATTTATGACCACGATATGCGGTCTGTGTATTGCTCTCTTCTGGGGATGTCAAGCCGCCTGCCTTGCTTTTGATATGGTCTGGTGCACAACACCACAGATCCTCTTCCAACGAATTCAATTGTTGGCTTTGAGCAAATTGTACACGGCTTACGTTGATTGTTGTGTTGCTCCATGCTGCAGGGGATGCGGTGAGATATTCCATCATTTTGGAAAGAGTAAGGAATAACACGGAAGTGATTATGTTTGCCGTTCAGATACGTTACAAAGAAAATGATTGTGATATGAACATTGCAACATTGATCTGAAGATATATTTTCCTCAAATTTGTGCCGGAGCGCGAATCATCTGTAAAATCAAATAATCTGCAACAGAATATTGATCAATGATACAGTTCCCTATTTGTTTATGAAATTGAATTAAAGCTAAATTCTTACAAATTTGTTTTCCTAAGATTTCATTCATTTGTAGAAGTATACAGGACAACTAATACGAGAATGCATGAATTTTTGTGTATTGATAACAGAATATCACCATATTAGTAAACGCGGTGGTAGTCAATGTATCCAGTAAATTTTATAAATGCAAAGAAGAGTAATGCGGTCACAGAGATAGATTAATTTGTGTCTGGGTTAGTCTAGATCGGACATAATTCTACCCCAGCCATTGTATGCAGTGGTAACAAATGGTAGGAATTGACATCGATATTCATCTCTCCTTCACTTTCGTGATGGGCCAAGCGCACACATCGCAGAAGTAGCTCGTATCAACGAACACACAATCCTCAACACGGTCAGATTGCAGGCAGACCTGTCAAGTGTAATTATACTCAATTTTCCTCCGTGATAATTTCGTCAAATGGAAGTATTATTCACACTGTTCGACTCTTTCTGATCAAAATTTACTGACTACATACTTTAGATGTGGTGTCGATCTTCCTATTCGTCAGTCTATGCTTGAATTTGCATTTCATTCAATGGAAAATTGATCTTCTTGCCCCCCGAGACTAGTTCTGACTGTGACTGTGATCAGTATTGAGGAAAGTCATCCCTAGATCCGAACACGCAGACAAGGCAACTTATCTCTATGAATGCGGCAAATAGAGATAAATAGCATTGAACGTGCTGTTCCCATTACTATGCAGATTTCCCTTTTTAAACAATTTTTGAAATAATTCATTAACTTGTTAGAGGCAATTTAATCAGAAAAACAGTACTACAGTCGCATGGTAAGGATAGGCTATATCTTCACTTGAAGTTCCATCTGAGATTTGTAGAAAAAGCTGATAGATTGTTAGCATGTAGCGTACAAAACAATACAGTTGTTATCAAGTTTCTGGATAGAAATATAAATCCTTCATCAATGCACACAATGACTAATGCGCAGTCATAAAATAGTTACATGCTACTCTTTGCAAGGTAAGAATGATCCCGGTAAGCAAGTGTATTATAATATTCAGAAGCTATGATTTTAAACTCTCAAGTATAAAACGAGTAGGCTATACACTATGAAGTTATAAAGTAGCATACGAAAATAGTTCGGATGCTAGAATGAAACTTTGCAAGGAACGGAGTCATACCTAAGACTCTCATTGTACACCTCTTAAGACTAGCTACTACCGATTGATGCATCTTCTGAATCAGATCGACTGCTTGTCACAAATAGCTTGATTAGAAAATGTATGGCCTAATGTATTTCCAATGCAGACTTTGGAACAAAGTCTGTATTAACTAAAATTTCTTAACTTACTGACTTTATACCAGGCATGCGGAGTCCTATCATTTTGATAGAACTCCGACTCTGACTACGGGGGTTGATAGGACTCCGGGTGGCAAGTATATAAAGCCAAGTTTTTGAAAATTTGACTGGTAGCCTACATCGTAGATCATCATAGGCTTACCTGAACCTATCTTGCTGTATCAATTATCAATCATTTTCGATGAAGGTTTATTAAATGTCGCTTTAAGTTGGATGCATGCGACTCGGCTCCTCCCATCTTGTTGATGTGTGCTTCACACGGTTTTTCTCCAGTCTCTACCAGGCAGGAAAATCCCCCATGCTTCTCCAAAAAATATGAGTGCACTTTTGATTTTAATATGCGCTTTGGAGGAGACATCACACACGATTAACATGAACAAATTAACTCAAACAAACTAGTATTTCATTTTTGTCTCTCACGTGACCTTTGGTGTGTAGATGTGATGAGGCAGGAGGCCTTGTCTTCTCTGCTAAATCACCGAGTGAAAAGACAATTCTTTTTTCACTATCACGGTTCATTCCCTCAACAATTACAAGCTTTGCATCCAGCAGTGTCTCTGTACTTTTGCTTGACGGAGAAAGTTGACATCAAGACATTGACAGCCATGCACGAGGATAAATAATTTGCTTGTATTATAGTTCGTGTCTAGGTATGAGCCCGGTATGAGTCCAGAGTCCTATCAAATTATAGGACTCCGACACCGACTCCAGCAAAAATGATAGGACTTCGGGACTCCGACTCCGCGTCCCTGCTTTATACACAGGTCGAAAAGTAATTTCTTCAAGCATCTTAAGAAATTCAGAATTCAGAATAATGAAGATTCAGAGGAATCTTAAGATCTCAAGAAATTTCACATGATTGGTCGCTTGAAACAAATAAATGAATCACAGGTGGATGCAGACACATCATCCGGAGAGGAAGTGGCAAACAACATTAATTTGCTGAAATATATATTGTTTATATGAAAACGTTGAGAAGTCTGTATACTAGCTGCTAGTGTTCCTAAGAGTAAAAAAAAGAGATTGTGAATAAAAGCGATCACTCATGTGAAAGAGCATGAAGTAATTGATGCACTTTATATTAATCATATTGAAGAATTACATTTTCGACTTTGATATTCCACAATTGCCATTTTCTCTTCACTGAAAAAAAACATTTTTATATTCAAGAAATTTATGACAGGCGAGCTGCTGATCTGGTAGACAAGTAGCTTTGTATATGTGGTAACAGAAGTTTCTCCCCACAAAAACAATGGATCAAACTACTAACTTGTGTGGTGGAAAAGCAGTAACTATAGCCTTGTGAGTTGGAAAGAGTCATGTTGATATACTACAGGGTGCGACATAAAACATGCGACTAACTTTTAATATAGCATAACTTTCTAATTATCCAACAGAAATTAACAAATAGGGTCTCGTTTTGAAGTCAATACACATCTCTATTATTATAATCAAAATTGCAATGATTGCATTTGAGGATGATAGTATTATGTACATGCAAAGCAGAAAAAATCGAAAGCCAAGAAACTAGATGAAAGAGAACAAAGACTGAATGGAAAACCTAACCTATTTCCAATTCTTCACTTAAATGATGATCATCATGGAGAAGTCTTTCTCTATTGTTGCAAACACGTTGCAACAAATGACCAAACAGCTTTCATTTCAACCATACAATATTGATTAGTGTAGGTGCAAAAAGGGATCGATGTATTGAATCAAATATCTTTAGGGAATATATTCATCATATGAAAATCGATTATGAACACATTGAATGTAGTTTAATGGTCAAAAAGTAGGTGTGATGATATATTTCTGAATGAAAATGTTTCGGGTTTAACTTGGAAGAGACGTGGAGACTTTGGAAGAAAGGAGGCAGGAAAATGAGGAATTTCTGACGTTCCGTTTCAAGACTTAATTGCTGAAGATTGATCCAGTCATCACACAATTGATGCTATGTGATCATTTGCAACAATGGTGAAAGACTTGTCCATGATGATTATCGCTTAAGTGACGAATTGGGAGTAGATTTTCTATCAAGTCGTTGCTCTTTTCATTTACTTTCTTGGTCTTCGAGTTCATCTGCTTTGCATGCACATTATACTCTCATCCTCCAATGCAATCATTGCAATATTGATTGTGGTACTCAATAATTACATTGGCTTCAATTCGAGATCTAATTTGTAATTCTTTGTTGGATAACTAGAAAGTTATGCTACATTAAAAGTTACTCACATTTTTTATGCCACACATTGTAGTAACCTCTGATCGGTAATGATATCATTTTATCTTTAAAATGATATAAAATGATATCATTAGACGAATGTTATAAAATGATATCATTTGTACCATTTTATTTTTTATGATGTTTAAAATATATGCTACCATTTTTTAGTGAAATATACGTAGGCCTACACCGTAAATAGAATCAGTCATACGAATTTTTCGATTTACATTGCTACTATGCTACTTTTACTGCTCTTAGCAATGAACTTGAAATTAGATTGCATGCAGCATTGATAGATTCCAAATAATGGAAGCCCCAATAAAGCAGTTTAGTCATACAAATTAAGCTTCTTGCATATCAACAGTTAGGTAGGGTCTATCGCCTATACATTAGACTCGAATTACAAATATGCCTACAACATGCAGTTGGTTAGGCCAACAGCATCTAAAGTACGAAAGAGGCTAAAAATATTTATATTACAGTCAAGACTTCAAAAACTTCAAGAGTGTTTTTATTAATGAGTTGTCTGACAATTTGTGTGATAGACAGGCTGACAGACTTAGACTTATGGCTTGCAGATCTGCAAGAAGATTACTCCAGCGATCTTCTGGTCTTCCGTCGGTTCTTCCAGTCTCCGGCAAGCCCTCAGCGAAATGAAAAGGTCCACTTACACCTCTGGCTTCTTTTCCATTACCAGTAACAACAGGAGACTGAAGTAGAACACCATCTTGGTCGACAAGAAGAATACTGAAAGTGTAGTCCTTCGGATGTGCCGAGACATGAACCTGTATGGAAGTGTTCAGTGTTTGTACAATAGGTTGCCAAGGTATTCCTATCTCTTGGAAGAAAATCCAGGACGCAAGAACGCTGGCTCGTTTCGGCTTTTTCCACCCTATATGTAGTTGTTTCGTTACTTCACGATATTCAACTTGGGGTTTTCGGAATCTCATTCTCGAAGAGCGGCTGTTGACTGGTGGACTCATCCCTCGCATGATGCTGCATGCATGCCGACATCCAGGGTGACGGGTGCAGAAATCCAGCTGCGACTCGGCACACACTGGCGACCATTTATCCCAATCGTCAGCTAGGTTCCGACAGTGATCCCAACAAATACTGCAATCCATAATAGAAGAACAAGCTTTATCATCACGCGGGCGTACGTCTAAGCGAGAAATACAATGGGAACGACAGCGGGCCACAGTTAACTGGTCAGATGCCGCAGCCGTCCACCATAAAATGATAAAAACAAAAGGCGTCATCCGCTCAAGAAAACTGCAGACGAGGCGAAAAACTTTGCTTTTCGCTACATGAATCAACCAGTGCAGAAGGACATGGGTAGAACAAACCAAAGAGACTTTGCTTTTGATTTAAATTTGCTTCAATGCAAAATGCGAAGAATGTATGATTAGAAGAATAATGGAACAACAATTTTTGATAACATCATTTTATATCATTTTTTTAAAAAATAATGATATCATTTTATCATTGCCGATCTTTGGTAGTAGCTATAGCATTACTAGGCTCCTGGTTGCTTCTCGCGTCATATCCGCTAACAGCATGCACAGTCTGAGACTGATCGGAAAACTCTCTATTTGATGACCATATGACAAATGGATCAACTGAATTTTGCAGCAATAAAATGAGTCTGTGATACAAACCTTCCAACAACACAGTAATCGCTCTCTTATCGGATTCTTTTTTTTGCGTGTTGGATGGATTGAGCTCAGGAACGTACTATTTGAGCCATTATTCAACTAGGAAGCCAGTTTTTCGTATGATTACCTTTTTGCTTGTAACAAAAGTTCTTCCCCCATGTGGGGGAACTTTTGTCACACTCACTCGCACTTTCTTTTCTGCGCTAACAGGAAACATTTTCTCGACGGCCCTCTCACGGTGACGCTCCCGCACTCCACGAAGACCGAATAAGCATCCAGCGATAAATCCCGTACTCTCAGCAACGATGTTCAAAACTGTTCACGTCAGGCGAAAGATAATCGAATCGATCAATGGTAGGCCTACTCAGATGACACATGGTGAGGTACTTGAACATTTTTAAACATGGTCAATTATTTTAGGCTTAGAACATCAAACTTCTACAATTCCATTGTATGAAAGCTCCTTTCTGTTCAGGATTGTCTCGTTTTATTCGAAATATTTTTCACGATCAGATAAGGTCATGATAGTCATGGTGAAAGCTCAGCCAAACATGAGACATTTAGTTGTGTATTCCACAGTAGAAATTTAAGATGGATCGTATTGCTATCCAATAAGTTCACTCACTCGATGGCCGTACAAATCGGCGTCATCAAACATCAGAGGCAAGCACCTAGATATCTCATAGCTGTTTCACTTCGAAATTCTTAAGAATTGTAAGTTTCTTCGAAATACCTATAGTCAGTTTCACATCGAGGTTTCACTTACTCAGTCACTTATAAATGTGACTTGTGACTTATCATAAGTTTTTCATGAGATTTTCTTATGACTCGTGTGCCTGTTTCACGTCACATAAGTCTCGTATATAAGATTCTTATGGAAGCAGAAAATCAAGATACTATTTAAATTTTACAGTATTGATAATTGTTATAACTCCATCGTGCCATATGGAGAGCACCAAGACATACGCGTAGACCTATGCATGATGATGTTTAGCACCTCAAAACATCTAAAATTTCCATAGCATTTTATTTCAAAAAAGACATTTTTCTTAAGTAATATTCTGTCTTTACATTCTGAGCTTTAATTTTGGCAATTAAAAGTTCAATTTTCAATTTTTGCAGCCCCTATTGTTGTCAGTCTCAGATGCGAGATGAGTCGTTAAATTGAAGGAAGCTGATGTATAGCTATCCGGGTGGATAACCGCTTATGCTTCTTCCTCTTGACTTTACTGAAGGTTGCTGGTGTAGGTTTCTTACCATTGTCAGTTGTGTCATCGGACGACTGTACCTCGTCCTGTAAGCACTTCGTGCGACTTCTTTGCCGTTATGTATAGTGTACTCGTAAGTCTACTCACAAGATCTTCCCACTTCTTCTTTAACTTTTGAGTTATCAGATGCACGAGTTTGGTTGACCGCTAAACACTTGCTGAATTCATGAGCGATGGCTTCCGAGGCGTCAGCCTTCGCTGATTTATTAATGGTGTCACCTCTGAACTTGCAAAATAAAACTTCGTAATGTTCCTTGACTAGGTCGATTAGCAAAAAGGACTTGCGCATCCGTGAATGCGCTTGCAAACATTTTCCCTGAAGTCTGAGATTCGCAAACAAAACAGGTGTCGGACTGCTTCAATATACACGGGTTTCAATCAAACCAATTCATTCAACAATCGAAATTCAATCGAAATCAGTAGGAAATTTGCTATCAGAATATCTAAAATTAATTACAAAGTTCGCTATCATATTCAAAATCAACATAAAATATTCATATTTCAGCAATCATGTCTCACCGTCTGCTCTGTGTAATAGACATGTAAGCTCATTCGATGACATAGAAATCTCAGCAACCTATTCAATCAGTTGATCGATAGAAGTGGTCGATTGCGTCATCTATTCATAGCACAAGTCAAGAAATTCTCACGAATCGACCACTTTCATCCTGTCAATAAGTAGCAAACAGCAGGAACTTTCACAATCTACTGCATCTATTGTCAATATCCGCTGCTTTTGCATCTAGTCAATCAATAAAGCATAGTGCATGGGCAGGGCCCCCCTGGGAGTCTTGCATGTGATGAAAATAATACTCTCCATGGTGGAAGCCATGCGGGTCATCAACTTCATATTCTGGGAATCATTTCGGTGTGTGAATCACCAAAATCCGAGCACTGACGGCTGAGAACCAAGTCGAAATGTAAATTGATGACATGGACTGACTTCAGTCATCGTCGATTGCACGCGCATGGAAGGTACGATTGTATGACGTATGCGAAGGTCAACAGCCTCAACACTTTCGAACTTCAAATGAATTATTCGTAACAGAATCGGTTTTACTGAACGAAATTTAGAAATTCGCGCCGGTAGAAAAATCACCGTAACATATTGCACTTTGAAATGTCGCCAGATTGACACAGATTGACGCCATGTTCTAGATCGCTAGTGGGTCAAAACTCAAATCGCCTCAAAATCGCGCGATTTTCAGGAGAATTCTTGCGACTATTTATCCGCTTTTAACCCTAGGCGTACCAACATGTGATTTTGAAAATCACACTTTGAGTTTTCTTTGTCCAGATTTGTCTGCAAGACCGCTGCATAAACACTGTTCACTGACTTTGATTCCGACGCTATATCAGGCATCATGAAGCTTGCTGCGATTAGTGCGGTTGAAATCTTGTTTCATACGATGCCGCCAAAGAGATACGATGCTGCCGAAGTTGCACTGTCAAGAATTTTGGAAGAAGAGAGCGGAGGAGACGATGGTAGTGGTGAAGACATGTCAGATGAAAATGAACCACCAGTGCTTATAGATCCTGTTCAAGACGAGGAGAGCGAAGACACTAGCGATGAAGAACCAAGTGATAAAGATGGATTAAAAGACAAAGATGGTCAAATATGGAGTGCAAACCCACCACATTCAAGTCGTCGTGGGTCAGAAAACATATTACGAGGTCGAGTCGGTCCTACGCCTTCTGCCTTCAAAACCACAATTCTTGAGACGTGGCAATTGTTCTTTCCAGAGTCTCTGTTACAAAAAATAAAGGTCATCAGGGAAATTGCAACGGCACTGTAATTCGACCAAGGTCCAGTGTCAACTATGTGATCGCCCAGTTTGTGGCAAGCATAGTCAATCTGTTAGCTATGTCTGTGATGATTGCTGCGCTGACTGAAGCAAAATTATTTACATGTATATTTATACAACGGATAAAAGCTGTATGACTTTCTGAACTAAAAAATATATTCACCTTTTGATATTAAACAATAGCTTTTGGTCTTACATTGAAATATATTCATCGAAATAACATGTTTTCATTGAACATGCAAAATATTGAACATAGTTATTTTTGACAATTTGTCTAAAAGATAAATGAATAAATAGAACATAATAATTAGCAAAAACGTATTTCTTACTTTGCTGAACAATTTTATTTGCTTTCTATGACAGAACGAGTAAAATAAAAATCACACCTTGGTATGCCTAAGGTTGGTTGGGAGCTTGGTACGCCTAGGGTTAATACGCGCGACATGTGTGAAAGGCTCCATAGGCTGTAATGTTGCCTTGGAATCTGCGCGACTATGCTATTGTCTTCGATGGACATAGCTTTCCATTTGTCTCCGTTGACCATTGTTCTATGGAAAGGGGATTGTGAAGGCAAGAATTTCTCTCCATGGTGGAAGCCATGAGCGCCATCAAATTCTTCATGCTCTGGGGATCAGTTTTGGTGTGTGGATCACCGAAATCTGACCACTGACGGCTGAGAACGAGGTCGAAATGTAAATTAGTGATAATGACTGACTTCAGTCATTGTCATTGCACGCGGAATGTGTACAATATTGATTGATTTACGCGTAGTTCGAGAACATCAACACTTTGGAAATCAAAGATATTATTCCAGATAAAATCGGTTCTACTAAACAAAAATTAGCAATTCGGAATGCGTTTTAATCGCCATATCAAGCTGACCTGAGAAATGTTCTCCGTTTAACATTGACTATACTGCGATACTTGTAAAAGTAGCGGATATTGACAACAGATGCATTCACAGAATTAGATTGTCTAACTGCATCACTTTGCTAGAAGTGCAAACCGATTCAAAACGATGGCACATGCAGGAACTCAATAAGTGGGCAAACAGAAATTTTCAATATCTTGCAGAGATAGGAAAAAGAATCGTACGCCGCATGCGGATTGCTGTGAATTCCTTAAAAATGCTCCGATCGCCACGATTCCTTCAGATTCGAACATTTCAGATCATTGCGCAAAAGTTTTCTCGATAATGTTGGGCTCTCCAATCATTATTAAGAAAGTTAGCAGGCTTACGAAAAAACGTTCAACCTTCTCCGTAGAACTTGACATCGACTGTGTTTGTTTGCTGTGTGATCCGGCTGATAACAATCACTGAAACGTCGCACTATTTGACGTGTTTACTGTTGAACTGGCTGGTCGTTGTTCGATTGCTATGGTATTATGGTAGCAGATTGAGCCATTTCATGAGCGTTACATGTTCCAATGTTTCCTTTCTAGTCGAAACAGAAGAAGAGACGATCTTTTTTTGGGGTAAGGCCACATGACGAGCTTTTGAGATGCGCTGTAAAAATGTCTTGATGGTTTAGCGGCCACACTAGTAGCTCCAGCTGCGCTGTGGCAGCTTGTCACAGCCCGCTTCGAGCTGTGGCAATTTCTCTCTCAATTATCACAGCTCAAAGCTTGAGCGGTGAGATGATATATTTTTAGAACTAACGCAGTAAACCAACAATTCTGACGAGTGGCGAGCGGAAATCAAGCTGTACGGCTCATTATGTGGCCGCGCAGCTCTCACACCTCAAAGCATGACAAAGCTATACGTCGCTGCTAGCTTTAATGCGCTGCTCGTCATGTGGCCTTACCCTAATTCTGTGGATGCAGTAGATTGTGAAAATGGTTGTTTTCTTACTGACAGGATGAAAGTGGTCGATTCGTGAGAATTTCTTGACTTGTGCTATGAATAGATGACGCAATCGACCACTTCTATCGATCAACTGATTGAATAGGTTGCTGAGATTTCTATGTCATCGAATGAGCTTACATGTCTATTACACAGAGCAGACGGTGAGACATGATTGCTGAAATATGAATATTTTATGTTGATTTTGAATATGATAGCGAACTTTGTAATTAATTTTAGATATTCTGATAGCAAATTTCCTACTGATTTCGATGAAAACAAGAACAAATACAACTGAAGCCTACCTTCAGAGTAATTTTGGTTCAAATCCTTCTCCAATAGGCTAAGACATATCCACTGTCTATGTCTCATCAAAATCGAGAGATCGAAGAGGTTTGTCCGATGATTGACAGTTGCAGAAATCGAAGTCCAACGTAGAAAGCCAATTCCAAATTTTAGCGACAATCGCGCTGCAAAAAGTCGCATGTGTGAAACAGCCCTAAGTTGTGATAAATAAATTAAACAATCCGAAATGAGAAATAGCTACTTGTATGTGTATCATGTTTGTTCTAGAATCAGTCTTTTTCAAAAAGAGTAGTAGAGTAAAAAAAAAAACTGTAGTTACAGAAAATATTATAATCCATTTATTGCTGTTTTATTGTTATTCCTAGCCGCGTATTCGAGTTCAGCTTGCATAGTTCTATTTATCATAAGTTCATAAGATTATGAGAAAATTCCTAAAAGCTTTTGTTTTAACGTGAAACAGGTTATAAGCATAAGTTTTATATATGAGTACATAAGTACTAGATTTGACTTATCTTAAGAATTTCGACGTGATACAGACCGTAGGTCTAATCGTTCGTTACACAATCATGCTATGTGTCCTTGCGACAAAATATGTACGATTGACCTAGAATGTATTTGTTATTAGGGGATAAACTAAGATATCCCCAATTTTAAAGAGAAATGGTCAATTAATCTATTCGCAATTCGAAAAAATGACAAGTTTTGAGTTAGTAAGTTACACATCAGTAGTAAGCAAAACTCCACTTCTGGACCGCGCAAGATGGCGGCCATCGCTGCGTCCCCCCCCCCTCTGGCACGGCAGAGTGTCGTGGTCGGCCGCCGTGGTGCTTCGTGTCTGAGTCCCCCCCCCTCTGGAACGACAGAGGTTGTGGTCTGTCGTGGTGTGCCGGCCAGGTGGGTCCACGTTCACAACATGTTCGCTGACGTCCCCCCCCCCTCTGGCACGGCAGAGTGTCGTGGTCGGCCGCCGTGGTGCTTCGTGTCTGAGTCCCCCCCCCTCTGGAACGATAGAGGTTGTGGTCTGTCGTGGTGTGCCGGCCAGGTGGGTCCACGTTCACAACATGTTCGCTGACGCCCCCCCCCTCTGCAACGACAGAGTGTGAGACTCGGGTGAGTTGGTCCGACCGCCTGGTTGACGTGGGCGACCGTCTAGGTTGACGTGGGCGACCGCCAGGATTAGTCTTGAGGCTATAGTGTGTGATGTTTTTGGTGTGTAGCGTCCAAACGAAGCATCGGATGAGTTTTGGTGTGTAGCGCCCAAACGAAGCATCGGATGAGAAAACGGAGGCCAGATTCGGAATCTACGTGAAATTTTGGGTTAGGAAGGATGTTTCCAGCGAAATCGCAGAGAAAAAATTTTCGGCTGACTCCCCCCCCCTGGACGGCTTGCTTCCAGTGGACGGATTTTGTCGTGCGATAGCTTGTTTGAAAGCTAAGAGTGAGACAAACTCAGTGAAAGAATCGGCTTGTTCGTATCTGTCTTCGTTCAAAAGTTAGAGCGGTTACAAGATTTTAGGTCGGAGCTCGCTCACCTGAAAAATCCTAAGTGTCAGAGTGACTTTGTATGGGTAAAATTTTGAAAATTTTCCAAAGTGTGGAATTTCGACCTGGGACCGTCACCAAAACATTTTTCATCAAATTTCACTGACCCCCCCCCCCCGACAACAATCTTCTAACTTTGGTTCTAGTGGACGGATTTTGTCTTACAGCTACTCGTTTGAAAGAGGAGAAAAAACTGCTCGACAACATTTTTTGTTGCGAGTCAATCGGACCAGCCGTTCACAAGTTAGAGCGGTTACAAGATTTTAGGTCGGAGCTCGCTCACCTGAAAAAATCCTAAGTGTCAGAGTGACTTTGTATGGGTAAAATTTTGAAAATTTTCCAAAGTGTGGAATTTCGACCTGGGACCGTCACCAAAACATTTTTCATCAAATTTCACTGACCCCCCCCCCCCGACAACAATCTTCTAACTTTGGTTCTAGTGGACGGATTTTGTCTTACAGCTACTCGTTTGAAAGAGGAGAAAAAACTGCTCGACAACATTTTTTGTTGCGAGTCAATCGGACCAGCCGTTCACAAGTTAGAGCGGTTACAAGATTTTAGGTCGGAGCTCGCTCACCTGAAAAAATCCTAAGTGTCAGAGTGGCTTTGTATGGGTAAAATTTTGAAAATTTTCCAAAGTGTGGAATTTCGACCTGGGACCGCCACCAAAACATTTTTCATCAAATTTCACCGACCCCCCCCCCGACAGCAATCTTCTAACTTTGGTTCTAGTGGACGGATTTTGTCTTACAGCTACTCGTTTGAAAGAGGAGAAAAAACTGCTCCACAACATTTTTTGTTGCGAGTCAATCGGACCAGCCGTTCACAAGTTAGAGCGGTTACAAGATTTTAGGTCGGAGCTCGCTCACCTGAAAAAATCCTAAGTGTCAGAGTGGCTTTGTATGGGTAAAATTTTGAAAATTTTCCAAAGTGTGGAATTTCGACCTGGGTCCGCCACCAAAACATTTTTCATCAAATTTCACTGACCTCCCCCCCCTGGACAGCTAGCTTCTATCTTGGCTTCTAGTGGACGGATTTTGTCGTGCAATAGCTCGTTTGAAAGCTAAGAGTGAGACAAATTCAGTGAAAGAATCGGCTTGTTCCTATCTGTCTTCGTTCACAAGTTAGAGCGGTTACAAGATTTTAGGTCGGAGCTCGCTCACCTGAAAAAATCCTAAGTGTCAGAGTGGCTTTGTATGGGTAAAATTTTGAAAATTTTCCAAAGTGTGGAATTTCGACCTGGGACCGCCACCAAAACATTTTTCATCAAATTTCACTGACCTCCCCCCCCCTGGACAGCTAGCTTCTATCTTGGCTTCTAGTGGACGGATTTTGTCGTGCAATAGCTCGTTTGAAAGCTAAGAGTGAGACAAATTCAGTGAAAGAATCGGCTTGTTCCTATCTGTCTTCGTTCAAAAGTTAGAGCGGTTACAAGATTTTAGGTCGGAGCTCGCTCACCTGAAAAAATCCTAAGTGTCAGAGTGACTTTGTATGGGTAAAATTTTGAAAATTTTCCAAAGTGTGGAATTTCGACCTGGGACCGTCACCAAAACATTTTTCATCAAATTTCTCTGAACGAGGGGGGGAGGTCAGTGAAATTTGATGAAAAATGTTTTGGTTAAGGTCCCAGGTTGAAATTCGGAAGTTTTAAATTTTTCAAAATTTTCACCACACTGGAGCTCTCACACTTAGGAATTTTTTCACTTGTGGCATGTTACATGGACATGTGCTGGCGGACCAACTTCCCGTGGTCATATGAGAATGGTTCAGGTGTCATATTGTAAAGAATGATGAGACAAATCGTTTGCAACAAACCGCATGTCGCTACGATGAATACTTTCGGAGATAGAGCCATTTTAAGTTTTCTTCCGAGCATATATAAACCCCCGACAACGTAAGTCTGATCACTTCATCGAAAGACGAGGTAAGCGACGGTCGTCGCTCTGAGCTCCCGATATCGGGTGCAAAGGACTCTATCTTTTGAAATAGGCAAGCTATCTTGCTACTTCAAAGTTTGTATGATAGAGTTTGATAGTGTCTTTACTACTGATAAAATTTTTTAAAAGTAGTATGAGTAGTAAAATGCGGAATTTTTTAAAAATTCTTAATTTTCACTTTTTTCAAAGTTTTAACATATAGACTAAGGTTTTCAAGTATCCTGAGTTCAAATCTGCTATCAGATTTGAAATTTAACTAAGTCTAAGGCAGCTTTGAGGGGTTAGATCCCAGCTACTGATCACTACCTTTGACTCGGCGTTCCTGTTACCACTTCGGGGCAGTGACAATGATGTCTTCAGCTGTAAAGAGCGGGTATCGGGGAAGATCTCTCACTTCCCTAGTGATCGGTACAAGGCCTTCGGGCTGTCGACGGGATCGAGTGCCACTCACTACACTCTTTAGGAATATGACTGTACTACATGATTCCAAACTTATACAAATTTCATTATCTTACAGTTCACAATAAAATCTAACATGGCCAATGACAAAAATCGCAAATATCACATCAAAATGTGCTCTTGTGGGCGAGTTAATCGCAGTGCGGACGCCAAAGCTCATGTGAAGAAGGCGGGCACCGGCCACATGATTGTCTTGAATAGGGTTGCTTGCGTAAAGTGTAGAGTGCTGAAGGGTGATGAGGATGAGGTGCGTTTTTACAGAGTGCATGCTGACTGTAGTGGTGGTTTAGTGACTGATTTGAGATTTACGCAGTTGATTGTGGAAGAGAGGGAGCGAATGTTGGCGAATGTTGCGAATGTTGTTGAGAATGTTGTTGAGAATGTTGTTGAGAATGTTGTTGAGAATGATGAGTTGGCGAGAGCGGTTGCGTCGTTGGAGGGTGAGATTGAGCAGCGGAAGAGAGTGCTTGAGAGTGATGATGAGGATGATGTGGATTTAGATAGGGAGCGTGTGAGGTAGCGTGTGAGGAAGTTGAGCTCTTCGTCATCGGAGGTGTCCAACATCGTCATCACCGACCCCCCGAAGAGCTCATCTTCCCCAAAAGTGAAGAGTGGTGGGATTCGTATGCAGTCGGCGAGGTGGTTGAAGGATGAAGAGAAGAGACATGTTTCGCAGCAGATGGCGCATGAGTTGTTAGTGAATAAGTTTGAGAGTTTGAAGAAAGTGAAGGATGAAGTTGTGAAGGAGTTGGATGAGTTGAAAAAGAAGGATTTGAAGTCGAAGGAGGTGGCGGATGAAAACATTAGAATGAGGCGTTGTGTGACTGATTTGAAGAATAAGACGCGAGAGTTGGAAGAGAAGAATGATGCGTGTGAGAAGAGGGCGAGTGCTGCGGAGAGAAGAATGAGAGATGCAGAGGCGAAGTTTGAGGAGATGATGAAGGAGATGAGTGTGTTGAGAGCGAGGAATGTTGAGTTGGAGAGGACTGTGGCTCGGCGGGGTGATGAGAGGCAGGCGTGTGAGAAGTTGGAGCGCATGAGGGATGAGTGGGAACGTGTGAATGAGGATCGTTTGTTTGAATTTCACATCCCTATTCGGGACAATCATTTGGCCGGCGAAGTACTCGTAAACCAGAATTTAGACGAATCCATCCTATGCTACAACGGTCATCCCACGAAAAAATGCCTCCACGCCAGCTTACGAATGCGCGGTCACTTGCATAAATTTTCGATTCGGAAACGCGCGAGACTACCTAAGGATGACTAACTTGGTAAGTGAAAAGCAAATAAGATAGTATATCCTATTCTAATACATATCATTTTCATTGCAGATCTTTGCCCGCCTTCACCACCCCATCAATTTACTCCCGAGAACGAACCATCGGCTCTCTTAAGGGCCACCTAGGGGCAAGACATGATAGAACCTCCACGCGGTTTGCCCTGGGCAGTCTTCGGACTGGCGAATACTATCATTAAGTTGAATCTGCTATCAGTCAACTTGAACGTTGCGTCGCGTTAGAGGGGTATATAAACCACTGCCTCTCATTTCATTTCATTTCAATCATGCAGACGCCGAACAGTCAAGTTAGCTCTCCTCGCGGACCGCAGATAAGGCCGCGAAATTTATTTGAGGAGTTTGTCAGGCTAGAGGAGCAAGACAGAGTCCACAACAATCTTGCTCGGATTGGCAATCCGATGACAGCAACTGCTGTCAATCCAACGGAATGGTGCTACATTCCACTCTATACTCACATGCCAGTTAGTGTGGAAGTCGACAGTGCTACCAAAGAGAGAGTCTTTGACTCTCTCAGCAGAATTGGTAGGCTGTAGGATGACGACTCCCGAGAACGAACCATCGGCTCTCTTAAGGGCCACCATGGGGCAAGACATGATAGAACCTCCTCGCGGTTTGCCCTGGGCAGTCTTCGGACTGGCGAATACTATCATTAAGTTGAATCTGCTATCAGTCAACTTGAACATTATGCAGTCGATTGCTATCCCTGAAGCATTCTGATTCGCTGTTGAGCAATTCATTGTTGAAAACCCTATATAAGCCAGAAGATTGTAGCGCTTCTCATTCAATTTGAAGTCACGATGGAAGCGACATCTGCCGACAATATTCCCGTCTTCACTGATGAAGACAACGGCATTCCCGAGTTCGTCATCCTCGACGAGTGGGATGAGGATGAGAAGAAGGGGAAGATCAAGAGGATCGTTTGGACGGATGAGGTGTGGACTCCAAATACCACCCGCATCCGAAAGGTGCCAGATGCACCACCACGGCTTAGGCGGTATAGGGTATACGAGAACCTAACCGTCATACCTATTGACTATTCAAGCCAATAGTCATCTTGTTACTCCCGAGATCGAACCATCGGCTCTCTTAAGGGCCACCATGGGGCAAGACATGATAGAACCTCCTCGCGGTTTGCCCTGGGCAGTCTTCGGACTGGCGAATACTATCATTAAGTTGAATCTGCTATCAGTCAACTTGAACGTTGCAAATGCAGTTCGGTGTAATACTTCCTTTCGACGGGCGTTCCTGTAAAGGGCGGCGGTGAAACCCGTAGCTATGTATACCGCAAGGGACATTCGGCAATGGTCAATCTTGTTAAACCTCTCTGCGTCATGTTTGCAAGTGATTGCCGCTGTCTCAACGTAGTATGCATTCGCGCCAGGGCGACATTTAGCCAACTGTCGAAGGTTGCCTAAAACTTTCCATTGCATACGTTATGAGAACCATGAGTTCTACCTGTCTCTATCAATGAGACGAATTGATGAATGGAATGAAATGGGAGGACACTCACGCGCCACACGCAACATAACACACTTCTCTCTTCCGTAGTCTAACAAGCTCTTTACACATGGATCGCAGTCGATTGCTATCCCTGTATCAGAAGTGTAAGCTATCTTAATTTATTTGACACTTTTTTATCTACCATCATCGTCCATATGAAATGTTTTTAGATTTACAAGTTAGACTAAGCGTGCTACTATTTCCAAATGAAAAAGTATACATGGTTAAATCATCCACTTAAGCCCATCCATAGTCTAACAAGCTCTTTACACATGGATCGCAGTCGATTGCTATCCCTGTATCAGAAGTGTAAGCTATCTTAATTTATTTGACACTATTTTATCTACCATCATCGTCCATATGAAATGTTTTTAGATTTACAAGTTAGACTAAGCGTGCTACTATTTCCAAATGAAAAAGTATACATGGTTAAATTATTCACTAAAACCCCATTCAAGTAAGTCAGTATGAAAGCAAAGATAATACGAAATAAACATTTATTATGGCATGTATTTCAAAAGGTCTTCATCGTCAATATCGTCCCAGAGTCTGGCTTCACATAGATTACAAAAACAGTTGAGCTGCTTTAAACGTTCTTCTGCAGCGTCCCTCACTTTCTCAATGTACGCCCACTCCGCCACGGTTCGCGGTTGGGAGTTAGGGGTGTACCACTCCCATATTGATGCAAGTGCGACTTGCTGGTCATCTCCATCACCCCTTCGGCATCATATTGTAAATATTTCCACCGTATGCCTGTTAGGTCGGGCAACTCCTCTTCATCCTCCTCCGATAATGATAACTTTCGTATATTGTCGAGATTGTATGTCTTCTCCACCTTCGCCTTTCTTGGTGCATTTGGTGTAACGAGCACCTTTGCTGATGTATATGGAGAGGAGAACTCCAATGCGGTATTTGGTGTTGTTGGAGGACTTGTCATGTTGTCTTTGAAATGCTGACTTTGAATAATGATAACTTTAACATTTTTCTAATTCTTAAGTATACACAAGCAGCCAATCAGAATGAACATCCAATGAATGAAGAGGATGAAAGTATATAAGCAAAGTGACATTCAGGTCATTCATTTTAATCTGTGAATCATACAAGTGACGAACGCACGATCTCTCTATCTTTGACTATTATTTGAGTGAAGTCTCTATCTTGTAGAAGTATCAACCTTAAACTTGATTTCGTTGAAATGGTAAGTTGAAAATTTCCTCTCTCTCCTCAAACGTGTGACTAATAGCATCTTCCTCAATTTCAGGCATCAACTTCATCACCAACGCCCTCTCTTCTCGAGGAAAGTTTAGAGTTATTGAGTCAAGGTAGGTTGTAACACTACACTGAGACTTGAACAGAGATGAAAGAATGATTTCTCTTTCAGGTGATGTGAGTTCCAGCTCAGGACTCTCGCGACAAGGCAACGAGTGGGAATGTGCCGACTGCGGACATATGTTTACAAGGAAGCACAGTCTCCTTCGACACATCAAACAACGTGTGTGTCAACGCAAAGCGGCGTCAATCTCCGGAGGAAGTTGATTCTGACGATGACATCTCCTTTCCTTGCGATTTGTGCCCTCTTTCTTTTGATAGTCACTTTCAGCGATCTTCGCACAGACTTCAACACACGCATGCAAATGATCACTACACCAACGGTACCTCTACCATCTCCCTCATTAATGTTTCACATAATAATTTAGTACGCGACTACTGCATGGAGTCCAATACTCAAATTGTAGATTTTCCTGAGTGGCTCCTTCAAAATTCTAACATTATCGAAGCGCTCTTCAATAATTTAGACAATTTTAGAATGAAGGCGCTCATCTACCTTAAACTAAAATATATTAAAATAGATTTTCAAAATGGTCAAGTGACGGAGAGAATACAGTTTCATATTCCTTCCTCTTCCGCAACCGAAGTTGTAGACTGCGAGTCTTGGCTAAATTTTCACATTCAATGTTTAAAATCAAATGTAGATAAATTCAATCAACGCGACAGCGCTCTCATTTTTGATGGTGTGGACTCAGCCATATTCAAAATTTCCCTATTAGAAAGTCATGCAGCTCGAGGCACATTTAAACTTCCAAAAACGTTGTATAATAAGAAAGCTGTCATCAATGTTGATTGTAAATCACAGTGTTTCAAATATGCAGTCCTATCCATCCTTCACTATAATGATATCAACGCGCATCGAGATCGCACCTATAGCTATAGACAGTGGGAGGATGAACTAGACTTTGAAGGTTGTGATAGTAACAACATGAAAATCAAAGATGTAGAAACGTTCGAAAAACATAATAAGATTAAAATTGTCGTTCACGTGTGGGAGAAGGGGTTGAAGGGTGCCCGCTATAATTCACGTTCAACTTGTTATGAACGTGTAGTCAACCTCTTATTAGTAAAACAAGATGATAGCGAGGAATGGCACTACTGTGGTATTCCCAAAATCTCTCGCTTGTACACTCACTTGGGGCACTCTAAAAGAGGTGAACATTTTGTATGCGACCGCTGCATCCGCTCATTTTGGAGTAAAGATAAATTTGAAACTCACTATGAATGGTGCAAGCGAGGTAAATTACAAATGGAACGCATGCCCAAAGATAAAATATTTTCACATAGGGATAATGGTGACGAATTAAGTCCCCTGCGTGTCATTTACGCAGACATAGAATGCTACATTGATGATATCATCCACAAGCCAGCAGCCATATCCTGCTATGAAGTATGGCATGACCACTTTAGGAATAGACAAAACAAAATGCATACTTGGCAAGGTGAAGATTGCATTTCAAAATTTCTAGAATTTCTCGATAAAGCTGCAAAATTTCAACAATCATATGATTCCCAATTGCAGCGTAAGTCACTACATATGTCAGATGAAGACAAACAAAAATTTGAAAGTTGCACATCCTGTCCTAAATGTCATAAAACGTTTGATGACGATAAAATTAAGAAAGTGCGTGATCATGATCACATCACTGGTAAATTTAGAAACGCACTCTGCTCCAAATGTAACTTTTCACTTAGGTTGAGACGTCGTGTACTACCCGTCATTTTTCATAACTTTAAGGGCTATGACAGTCATATGCTCATAAAAGGAGGGTTGAGCCAGATGAAATCGTGGCAGTTTAATGTAATAGCACAAACGAGAGAAAAATTCATGGCAATGACAGCAAAAGTACCAGTAGATAAAACTAAAGAAAATAAGACAGTCTTCTTCGAAATAAAATTTTTAGATTCATTTCAATTCATGTCAGCGTCACTAGCTTCTCTCGTTCGTAATCTCAAGTTTCTTCCCCATAGTCAAACTTTGAAGAAACACTATCCAAACTTAACGGATGAAATAATCACTCGCAAAGGAGTCTTTCCTTATGCGTATTTTAGCTCAATGTCTAAACTAAATGAAACAACCCTTCCTTCCATTGACAAATTCAAAAACGATTTGACGGGTGAAGATTGTCCAGTAGAGGACTATGAACATGCTCAAGAGGCATGGTTAAAATTTAATTGTAAAACGTTTGGCGATTATATGATCGCTTACTTAGAATTAGATGTCATTTTGCTGGCTGATGTCTTTCAGGAGTTTCGACGAGTGGCATTAGAAGAAGACAAATTAGATCCTATCCACTTTGTCAGTCTACCAGCCATGTCCTTTAAATCAGCCTTTAAAATGACTGGTGAGACCATTCATCTCTTACAAGACCCGGAGATGTATAATATATTTGAGCGCGGAATACGCGGTGGTCTCACATTTGTAAATAAACATCATATAAAATCTGAAACAGTAGGTGATGATCATATCCACCTAAAGTACTATGACCAAAATAATTTATATGGCAGTTCACTGTCTAAACCACTACCTCATTCCGAGTTTAGTTGGTTAAATCAAAATGAGCTTGAGTATTACTCCAACCCTTCAAACATACTGAATATTCCAGATGAAGGTGATTGGGGATATTATTTTGAAGTGGATTTGATTTATCCAAATAGTATTAAAAATAAAACTGCTGATTTCCCACTCGCACCTGAATCTGGCGAAGTGACTGAAGATATGTTTTCACCATTCATGTCACAATTTCATAATAACTTAACAGAGTGTGGACAGCCAAGGTACAAACCATGCCGCAAACTTTTACTCACCCAATATGATAAGAAAAATTATCTCGTACACTTCTGCATATTAAAATTCTATTTAGAAATGGGCATGCTTCTAAAGTCAGTTCACCGCATTATCAAATTTAGACAGAAAGCCTTCCTCAAACCCTACATAGATAGTAACAGTCAAAAACGTGCACTCGCCCAAAATAATTTTGAAAAGGATTTTTATAAATATAAGAATAATAGTCTATTCGGAAAGACCATGGAGGATGTTAGAAAACGTATGAATTACAAACTAGTCGTTGATGAACAAAAATATCACAAATTGACCTCATCACCTCTTTTCATTGATAGAGACATCATCGATGAGGATCTTGTAGGTGTTAAAATGATTAAATCAGAAGTTGAGTTGTGCAAACCCATCTATATTGGGCAAGCCGTTTTAGATTATTCCAAGCTTGAAATGTATCAACTCTTCTACAAAATATTAAAACCATGCCCTCTCGTAAAAGAGGTTCGCTTGCTGGGTGGTGATACAGATAGTTTCTTTTTAGGAATTACCACTCAAAAAGATTTAAATTTTAATGAAGTAGGTAAGTCATTAGAAAAATATTTCGATACATCTAACTACAATCCCACTCATCCACTCTATTCCATACAGAATAAAGCCAAACTTGGTTGTTTTAAGGATGAAACAGCAGGAAAGGAAATAGATGAAATGATTCTCCTCCGTCCTAAAATGTATTCCATGAAACTAAAAGAATGTGCAGATAGTATTAAGCGTGCTAAAGGTATATCAAAATCCATTGTTCATAAAATGAAACATCGGTCCTATAAGAAGGCCTATAAAAATAAAACTATAACGTTTGTCAATATGACAATCTTAAAATCTCAAGTTCATACTGTGAAAACGTACACGTTCAAGAAACGAGCACTTTCAGCATGGGAGGATAAGAGGTGTTGGATAGGACATAACACATCTCTTCCACATGGACATCCTGACACAAACATACCTCCACCCAAAAGAATAAAACTCACGCTACCACATTCAGGAGATGTATTGACATAATCAACTTTAACTCAGTATTTTGATGTTGCTTTTTGTAGATATACATGGTTGTTTTATGTATCGTATGAGATCGTTTCTTCCTTGTGAATATATGCCTACAGTCAGCCCATTCCCCCTATATCTGTGAAAAGACTTTTTCATATACATATTTTTATTTCAATAAACATATCACAATGACTTCACTTTGTTTTCCGAAACACTAAAGTTACGAGGGATTTAGTATCTTTCACATGGATACACTCTTGTAAACCATTGGTAATTTTGATAGCAATAGAGGGTATAGTTTGTTTGACGACGGGATGATAGAAAATAGATTCAAACATCTTCTCGACTATTCCATATGAAGCGTCTTTATCATGAATGAAATCACGTAAAATGTATTCTTTTTTCTCGCCAACAGAAATAGGTAAAATCAAATCACTTTGAATGTAAAGGTGTTGTTCATGTTTATCAAGTGTCATTGGTGTTTCTATACCAATCGTATGCGCAGCAGCAAACACAGTTTGTAGCATTGAAAAGCCAAACATTTTTTTCAAATTTTTACTCAATTGACATTGAATGTCATCACCCAGTTTCAGAACAACGCGTTGTTTTTCAATTGAAAACGAAATGTGGTGTGTCTTTACATCATATTTACTTTTCATCACATGCTTCAACTTCTGTTGTATATAAGGATTTACTACATGAATGAAGCTTTCAACTGTATGATATAGACGCGGCATTATATTGATAGCAACTTTAGATTCTTCATAAGACTGGTAAATTTTCTTGATGCGATCGCCATAGATGTCCACCCACCATTCATCATTAACTGAATCAGCTTTAGTGTGATATTCATGAGAACCATACACCACACCGCTTCCAATAATAGGCGTATAATGTCTTACAAAATGACGCAAGGTTGGAGAGAAATAAACTGTAAGTTTGTCATTATATTTCTGAATAACCAACTTATTTTTGTCCGCCATAATTTTCTCTCCATACTTCTTACCCACAGTCTCATTCCATCGTTTTACTAACTCAATAAGTGATAAAGGTTGAACACCACGCTTTTTCAAAATGATGCGTTCTTCGCATTCTACAACATCTTCATCAAATATTTTAAATCTATAATGAAATTTGTTGATTCGAGTTGAATAAACTTTTTTAACATTTGCAGTAGCAATTGACGTTAGATGTAGTCCATGACCAAAACCAAGATGTGGATAGAATTCACTATCCAACCTCAGCGTAAGACCTTTAGTAAAAGAATGAAAGCGGAGGAACTGTCTCCCACTCCAATGATAGATAGTAAACTCATAAGCTTTCTGATTTTTATTCTTCATGATGGAAGTATTGCCACTGTTGAATGCCTTAATAATTTTCTCATTCCCAAATGGCTCATAAGAATCTGATTTTATCTGAATCCATTCATAGTTCCACTTTCCATCTGATGTTAAATTGTATGGGAACTGAAATGCATTATTCATCGTTATTCCATCATGGGTGCGAGGAGTCAATATCATTTCTTCCAAATCATTCACATTCTGAATATTGCTATCATAGCAAATACTAGAAACGCCAACTTCCCATTCACCTTCTAAATGCAGTGGCCGATTTAATTCTACTCGATAGTCTGATGGTTTATTTTTGGGAAATTTATTCATAGAAGCATTACTGGGCAAGTAGATTAGAAACGAGTCCTTATTTTCACTTTCCATATTATTCACATTGGAAAAATATATTAGCATACTTTTGCATTAACTCTTCATTCGGAAATGGAGTGTAATACTTGTCACAGCATCTTTATGAAAAGGAATCAACGCACCAGCATCATCATAAATGGCAATATCAATTTGTGGGATGTAGTTTGATTTCAGCTTTGTATAATGCACTTTCTTGAAAGTATGCTCAGATAAAATACTGCAGCTTTTTGGCTGGTATGGTATCATTGCTAGCAATGGAGCTTCAACATCTCCCACACGTACATCTTCACCAATATTGGAATATATCTGAAAATAGTTAATACGACGCGATAGCGACATGTCTGCGCTAGCTTTGGTTACAGTACCACTTTTAAAGATATTTTGATCAAAACCCAAAATGTCCATTAGAGTTTTATCCATAATTAGTTCAATACCTTTTCCATTTATAGTGAGAGACAAAGTACCTTCTTTTTCAGAAAATGAAATATGTTGCTCATTAATCACTTCATTTAAATAATCTACAACCAATTTAACCGAAGTAATAATGCGAGGCATCAACACTCTTGTTTCATGTAAGAAACCACCAAAAGGCTCTACACACTTTCTGTATAAAGATACGGCCCATTCTGTATCAAATTGATTTGACCTTTCACATGGTAAATGTTGCATATCAGATTTTCCATGAACAGCTGCAGAACGATGTCGTAAGAACTGATGAAAATCTTTTGAACAAACTAATACTAGATCATCATCATTTAATTTGCTTATTGCAATATGATTAGATGATTTAATATAAGTCAATGTTGCCACTTGTTTGTCATCAACTCGAAGGAGATAATTAAATTTCTTCAATAATGTTTCAGGAGTCATGTTTGTCTTTCTTGGCTTAATCACAATCTTCTTCACCAACGTCTTCTCATTTCTTGGAATAAGATCTACATAATAAGCTTCCTCTCGATATATTAACTGTTTATGACCACTTATGTGGTAATTAACGTTAAAATTATCATAGCTTGTTAAGGCGCTAGCGAGGTAGCCTAAATCATTTCTTAAACTTGGACTTAAACCAACAATCCAATCTTTCTCAACTACATGATGTACATAATTATAATCATCATTGTGCGGAGTAAATTGGACAATATGTTTACACGCTTTATTCAAGAAATCATATATAAACTTTTTACATGATAAGAGATCTTTCTTTGGCCACTGTGGAATGTATACTCGGCACCCCTTTTCACATTGATAAGCAGCTGTACGCCTCATATTAATAGTCATCACCTCATGATCAAAAGTATAGACACAGTTGCTATAAACAAGTTGAGTGACACCCACTTCCCAATTCCCATTTAGCTGTTGTGCATGATCAATGGGAGTAGAAAAGAGTGCGGCTCGATTGCTAGTAAATCTCTTTGTAGCCGCATTGCTAAGCAAAATATGATAAAACGACATTTTTATATTGCTAATCTGCAACTTTGCATAACATCATGAAGACTTGGATTTTGGACTCTCTACAATATATCAGAGTTGATCGTGATGGAAACGTACATTTCAAAAATTCTCATGGTCATACATCAAGAGGAATTACATTAACATGGCGACAATTTGTCAACCTCAATGATATCATGAGGGATTTGGAATATTTTGAAACATTAAGATTCATCTCCTTGGGTGATCAAGTTTGGCTTCAACATTACAGAAATGAAATTCAAATCTACCATTCTCATTCCGCAAACTGTTTCTCATTTCGCAAATACAATTGGGAGAAGTATAGAAGATACATACATCGCTCCATCATGACATTTATTCGTCGTGAGTTCATCGCCCTACTATGCAAATCTTAATCAGATATGATTACCATGCACCATGAGTTGGAAATTAGATTCCCTACAACGTATTGAAACGGATCATGATCGAAACGTCTATTTCAAAGATTCAACTGGAAATGTGAGAAGAGAGTTTGTTTTATCTTATCGTCATTTTCAATCTCTACATCATATCATGAAGGACTTGAAATACTTCTATATGAAAAGACATTCACGTATTGGAAATCGCATCTGGCTGCGCGTCAACAATCGGCGAATTCAACTCTATCATTCCCAACTTCATACTAACTTCACATTTCATCAAGGTAGTTGGGAAAAGTATAAAAGAAAGGTACATCGCTCAATTTACTCATTCTTTCATCATGAAGCGCCATCGCTACACCATCGTCAACATTCTCCGTCGCTTCAGACTCTACACCAAAATCGATCTCACAACATTACGCCAACAGCTTCCAAACAGCAAGTATTACCCGGGCCGTCCTCAAATGTTAGTGGTGAAGATGAACAATTCGCGGAATCTTCAACTCTTCCCAAATGGGACTGTACAGATTCTCGGCGCCCTTTCTCATTCATCGGCGCAGTCAATGCGCTTAGAGCTACAAAGACTACTACGTCGGATATGGAAGAGGGAGAGGTGTGTGATGTCGAATCTGACTGTGGACAATATGGTGATCTCTACTCAATTGAGTGACAGTCTATCATTTTTGAAGATTCGTACCAGCAGTTACAGTTTGTGTTATGAACCCGAACTTTTTCCTGCAGCTCTCATTAGTTGTTGGTTGCCTGTGCATGTGGCAATCTTTCATAATAGTAAAGTGATCATTACTGGACTAAAATCTCATGAACAAGCAAATATGATCCTAGACTATCTCATTGAGTATGTACGTACCCAGCGGATTGTAAAATAAAAAACAATTTTTCCAACATGATGTTTTTATTTCAAATCATGATAGAACTTACAAATCATTTTTTCATTAGAGGATGGATTACATGAAAAGTTTTGAATAACAGATGCAAATCGAGATACATGTAAACGTTTTAAGATGAAGTACAGTACAAAAGCACCACACGTTGATGAAAGTGGATGTTGTAGTATGCGTTCATTTCGCTGATATTGACGCGTATGTTTTCTCAACCACTGCTGTGTTGGTATATTTGGAGGTTGAGCAAGAGAGTCAAATAGTTCACCACGTCGGTCTTCTCCAATAAAGATCGCTTTCCAATGCTCACCGCCTAAATTCTGTGAATGAGTGTTTAGCACAATAAAGATGGGATAGTGATTTACTGCAGGTGGTAAGGTATCGAGTGAATAGACATTATCGAAAGCTTTCAACGTCGCTTCGTCTGCATTACGCTGCACTTTAGTCTTAATATCGTCAGCAGTCAACCAACTCATTAACGATTATACTGAAGAATCACGTCACGATACTTTGTAATTTCAATATTTGAATCGAAGACTGCATAAATTAATACATTGATCGTCTCAGGTAGTGTTCTTTTGAACGTCAAATCCAAACGAATATTATGAGGCACGTTCGCTTGACGATAGGGTGCACTAATATCGCTGTCAGCAGTCAAATCAAATGCATAAATAGTATATCCACTCTTAAACTCTTTCATAGTCAGTCCGTTGGTATCATCCGTATTGTAAAAGCCAAAGACATCCATAAAATCAACATAACTGCGCATAAATTGATCCGAAGCAAAATCTGGTTTGTAGGGTGGACCAGGATGACTCACACCATTAACACGTAAAGCAATTTCACTTAACTGATTGTGTTTAAAATTGAAAGGATTCTTCTTTATATTACCATTAAATGCATCATTTTCAACCATTGCCACCATGAGGAGCTTCGGTGCTTCCGATGGAAAGAGGCCATCTTTCATGAAACTCTTTTGATCTTTCGGAATTGTAAAGGTGAGAAGCTTTGTATGCTGAACGGGGTAAATGGCATTTTGGCGGTTAAGACCTTCAGCATGTCCTCTAATGACACTTGGATTCGGTACTACTCGACGAATGTAAAGTGCAATATCTTCCACATGAATTCTAAAATTGTCAACTTTAGCAAATGCATTCAGCGCAAATTCAGGCTTATTCAATGTCAGCTTGAGTCGCATGCTGGTATTACAGAGTAAAAACTTTGACTGTCTAAAGAAGTCTAAATTCAGCGGACCATATAGCTGACATACTCTACTATCTTTAATCATAGCAGATCGCTTTACAAAGCCACTGTTTGTTTCAACATCAAATTTTCCTGCTTCATCTCTGTACCATCCCATGGCTTCCATATGACTTTTTTGTGCTGCTGGATGAAACTGCGATACATGAGTGAAATATGATTTATAGGGATAATCGCTTTGACCACCTTCCACCTGCTGCTCTCCAATCGTTAGAGAAACATCGCGAAGTAATGTAGTCAATGGTAAATTGTTCAGTCCAACTTTATGCGCATCGTCAATAGCAGTTCCATCTGCTTGCTGAATTCTAAACCTCAAATCAAGCATCGCATAACTCAAATCTATGTAGTCATCACTACCACCAGGAATAACAAATTCAATGGGGCCAGCATTCTCAGCTGTTCGAGGATGATAATCTACAATACTTGAACTAAGAATATCTGTCTGTATGGCTTGTTGATCGAACAAACAAAAACCGGAAGTTTTACACTCCATGATTAGAAGTTATAGCAGCGTCGTCGTTTAGCGCCTGATGAATGATTAGAGCCTCTGCGACGTTTGCGTGAATGCCTTTTGACTGAAGATTGCACCTTACCAGCTCCGCGATGTTTCCTCCTTCCTTTTCTCATTCGTTTAGGTGATTTCTTTCCTTGAGTAACACCAGCAATGGTCTGCTTCAATGTTTTTAAACCGCGTTCCTTCCCACGATTCAACAAACTGCTCTTGAAACTTCTACCTCTGGAAAGATCACTAGCAACATCACCAGCAAAGCCAACGGCATTACTTAAAACATTTCGTTTTAAAGATCTACCGACATTGGATATGAGAGGTGCTACAACAGATTTCAGTGCACCAAGTATGCTACCTCCACGTTGGCGGCGAGCACCGATGTAAATTTGTCCTCCACCACTTACGTAGGAGGGTCGTGAATAAAATGAGGCAGTTGGATTCATAGCTCAAACCCTAAACATTGTTAGTTACAACTTTGCATGAATCACTGTCGATCACTTAGATGAAAGATGTCGGCACGACGCATCCAAGAGTTCATACTTGAAGGATAACCAGTCCATTTAACAAGACACCATTCTTCACCTTGCCGTTTTTTACATCGAATGATTTTCTCTACCAAATATGTTTCACTTTCAGTGACTACCTCAATCTCATCGCGGTAAAAGCTACCCTCAATTTCTTCATTATCGTAATCTTTCAACTTGTAGGTGGTCGGAGAGTCTTTTTGATTAATCCTTGATACTGTAAATACCTCCTCTGTCCAATTCGGGAGGTACCCTTTAGCAAAAACACTTTTCACTTTTGAGATACGAACTTTATCGCCAATTTTCACATCACTTTTCACATGAGTGCGTTTACGTTGGAATGATTCGCGCACTTTATCTACATTGTTAGCATTTACATCTACTGGTCTGAGTCCAATAGAACGATGGATAGAGTGATTGTAGGCATGGAGTGTATCTTGTAGAACCTTTGTCCAATTTTGTGTCAAGTTGGCAGTAAAATGTCGCCACAAACGATTTTTTAATGTGCGATTAAAACGTTCAACGAGTGCAGCTTTATAAGCGCTCTTTACACTAAACAACTCAATGTCATGCCTCTCAAATAATCTTGTCACATGCTGATTTTCAAACTCTTTTCCTTGATCACTCTGAATTCTTTTTGGAATGCGACCTTCTCGAAAAATTGTTTGGAATGCTTTTGCTACTCCTTTCCCTTCTTTAGTTTTTAAAGGTTGAGCCCACGCATAACGCGAGAAAATATCAATGACGGTTAAAATAAAATTATTGCCCGAGTTATGTTTTGAAATGGAGGCAACATCGCACAAATCTGCTTGCCACTGTTCATCGATGTCATGAACAATATAATGGCGGGTGCGGTACTTCTTTTTCGCTTGTTTGTGGAGTGTATAGGTAGCCTGACCCTTTAACCATCGTTTCACTTGTGATTGTGGAAGACCACTCGCTTTTGATAATTTCTTGATAGATGCAAATCCTGCCGGATGTTTTACATCATAATAGATTGACTTCAAACGTTCAGTCGATGACGGCTGACTCTTTTTCCTCCTTCTCATCTTTTTTCTTTCTTGCCTTTCTACATTTACAACAACTGCAGCATTTAGCGGTTTTGCGATCGTGTTCACATTGCTTAGGGGTTTCATTATGAGAGCTGGCGCAGCAAGTGCAAGTGACAACGACATTCACCTCTGGCGGCTCATTACATGGCAAGCAACACATCTGCTTCATATTAATAGTCTGAGAACATGTATTTCCTAGGAGGAGCTGTTTTACGTTTTCCTTTTACCAGTTTTAGTGGCGATGTAGATCTACGTCGAGTTCTTCCTCTTGTTTGCTTAGTGAGTGTGGGAGGGGATGTAGCAGGTGACGTCTTAAACCAATTTGTTGGCATTTTCATCGCCTGAAGCATTGGAGTAGTAGCCACTGTTGAATCAAGTTCTTTCAATGTCTCATTATTTAAAGCAAATTTTGGCACATTATGCTTTTTCAATAGTTTAAGAAAGTATGACCAACCAGGTGGAACATAGCCCTGACGGCGCTTTCTACGTGTCGCATACTGAATCAAGTCTTCATAACGTGAAGCATCAATCACTTTATTTTCATCTGTAATGATTTCTCCTCTATCATTTACATTGAGATGGGGTTCAATACTGTTGAAAAGAGATATGGCATGTGCGCGAGATGCTAAAGGTGTAGCAGTCGATACAGAGTCACGCATCTTATTCTTCAAGTTTTTCAATTGCTCAACAGTTTCCGATTGTAATAATACAGCACGATGTGGATCTTTGATGTGAACATTTTGCTGATAATCTATTTCTTTCCTATACATTTGATTTGCAAGAGGTTGCTTTACTTGCTGCATGGCAGTCAATTGTACATATTCATCCTGAGGAATAACAATCATGCGAGAATAAGAACTCATAGTTTGTAGATAATCATGGGAGTTTTCAAAATATCACTTCGAAATCTAAATTCTTCCGGACACTCTTGCGTAAAGTCAATGAATAAGTAACCGTATGGTTTTTCAGTAGCTGCTTGAAAAATTTCAATTAAGGCTTTTGATCCTCTGGGTGCAACTTGTCGCGCTAAAATTTCAAATTGACTTTTATCTCGCGGATTCTTGAAAATAGCATAATAGTGTGTATTCAGGTTTCGTGTACGAGCTTCTTTTCCATCAGGAAACAAATTTTGTGTAATATAGATGATAAAACACCTTTTATGGTGTGCTGCGCGAGTGAACATATCTGTAACATCTTTTGAATTCTTACTTTCTTTTAATAAATCATCCAATACAACAACATCATTAGACTGAAGTTTATCCACTGGAATAATTCCTTCATGTCGAATAAAGTTGCGACTTTGCAATTCCTGAAACAGCGACGGTTGATAAATACCATAACACCAAATCACTCGATTGATAGGTTCCTTAAACAACTCCCTTCTTTTATCCAATAAATTCAGCGTGAAAACAGTTTTACCTGCATGAGATGGACCTGATACAGTCAGAACTTTATCACATTGAAGTCTGAAATCCATTTTATTACTTTGAGACTCAACATTTGCATAATTAACGCTTAGAGCCAAAGATATTTCCCAATAAGTTGCCCACGGCAGGAGCTATCATTGGAAGTATTGCTGAAAGGAAACCGCCCTTTTGTGTTAGAGTTTTCCTCTTTCTTTGAAGGGCGACTTTAGGATTGGAGATGAAACGCAATTTCGTAGCATATCGCTTAAGTAACTTTCGTTGTTTTGGCGCTAATTTCTTCGTCCTCAACTTCCTCACATGAGAAATAATTTCACAAATGAATTTATCGTTAGCATGTCGTATAGCATTGTATCGCTGATTTGCTTTCATTCGTCGGAGAGCTTGAATGGCTGAAGAAAACTTTTGACTTTTACGTTTCGTCATTTTACGTTTCGCCATTTTCCGTGTTAGTCTTTGCTAAAACCTATCTTTACCACTTTTGCATAGGTACTAACTATTGCGACATAAGTGACACTCGAAATGAGCAATGTCACAGTGGTTACATTGGCAAAGTTGAATGCAATTACGTATGAAACAGCGTTGACAAAAAGCATGCTTACATCTCTTGAAGATGCGCTTTTCATTTCCATCCTTTCGCTTACATACATCGCAACACATAGTTTCACCGTTACTGATGTCTATAGCAAGTCTTTTTGAAGATATGAATTTGCTAGCCTTTTCTAAATAATAGACGCATGTACAGAAGGAATATACTTCGAGAGTGAGCAGACATAGCTCGAAAACCAGTTGTGCTACAATCAAGTACCACTGCATTTTCAATTTTTCTTTATGGAAAGTTGAATGTGAATATCTGAAATCGCTTCAATCACTAGACTGCTACCATGATGGTTAAATGCGTTAAGACGTTCAGCAATTTTTATCATATGTCTTTTAAAAAATTCTTGGGGGTGATCTACCACTTCCATTGAATAAGAAGCAAAATGGAAAGAGCGACTTTCCACCTCTTCCTTTCCAAAATGACTAAACTTAATTTTCGCAACTAATCGCGCCATGATAATGCTATCAGAGAATGTATTCATTAACTCTAGAAATAGAGTGCTAGCATCATCGACCACTGCTTCGATGTCGGTCTCATCTTTATGAAATTTTATCACATAATCTTGAACAGCTCCTTTTAAACTTTGCCTATGAAAACGTAATGTTCCGCAGTCGTTTGAGAAAGACATGATCGCCCTTTATCTAACCCATCCATTGCATGAAAACAACAACTCTTCTCATAGTAACATTTATTGAATAATGGTAACAAGCATGCATTATAAATCAATGGTTTGAAAGAGATAAAATAGATACAGCTGGTAACTATCATACAGCGAGCAATGATAACCATACAGGACTTTGGCAGTGTTGAGGTAAGGAGGAAAGAAGCATTGGTTATGAACGTAGCTACTACAACGAACAGACAAAATAGGAACACACAAATCCTTAAAACGTTTTGTGACTTCATGATAATGTTGATTCACTCTACTATCCCAAGGTGGGAGCAAAATATCATCAATGATTAGATTGGGAAATACTTTCCTCTCCTTACCAGGATTATTACAAAAGATGCGTATAACATTGAAAGCAGCTAACCATCGTTTAAAGTCAATAAGAAGAGCACTCTCACAAGAAAAGCCATAGTCTTGCAAATATTTCAGATTAAGTCCATGAATGTGTTTTCTCGCCCATTGATCAACATTGGGATCGCAGTTGGCATGTTGATGATAGACACTAACAATCTGATATGTCCAATTGTTCATAGCAATAGCACTGAGCTCCTGTACAGGTTCACCCTCACAATCCATAAAAATGATGATAGAAGCCTAAAACGGAAATTTACACATCTAAGGAAACGTTCTATAACATATTACAAAATGAAGAATTACATCGATGCTTTTCACGACAAAATACACAAATGATATGATGGCAACGAAGAAGTAAAATGTATCTAATAAGACCACGTCTACGACACTCAAAGCACATAAGCGAATTGTCATAGGGTAGAGTTAGGAAAGGACTAGCAATTCTCCTTCTTTGATTTGCGTTTTGATGTAGCATTCTTCTCCGACTTGCGCTTCGTACCACTGCTGTTAAGGATTTGATCAATTATGTCGTCCACGTTGGGTGGTTTCGGAATATATAGGATGGATTCCATATGCATGGAGAGAGAGGCTATTTTATTATCCTTGTGTCGACCATAATATAGCCCATTCACTTTGAAAAGGATATCCCAAGTACCTTCTCCGAGCTCATCACATCTGATGGGTATTGAATGATCTCCCTCCTTCTTATAGTAAGTACACCAATGTGATACCGGTAGGCAAATGTGATTACCATCCCAAATCTTTCTATAGGGAGTATCCTTGTCATCTCTCGCCTTCCACTCTTGAGCAAGAGGAGTAGGAATGTCCATATTTAATGTCACGTACTCCTCAATAATATCAAGTTGGTGGCGAATGTACGGACTCACGGGGATCAGTATGTAGTCCCCATACTGATTGTGCATTATCTTGACATCCGTGGAAGGGAGCATTCCCGTTTGGAGTACTACGCTATGATCATCATAACGCAAGGCTTGTTTAAATTTACGCTGTAGCGGTGTAGGATTATGTACCTTGGATGTTTCTTCCACTGGCCTCAGTTGTAGATGATCTGACCGTAGCGAACCTTGTAACGTTTGACCGCCATTTTGTCCTACTAGTGCAGCAGATGGAGTAGATGCCTGAAAATGAAAAAAGATTGTATTAAGTTTACGTTCAAGGGAGGAGAGGGAGGGAAGTAGCGACTTACCATTTTAGTTGGATAATAGAACAGGGAACTAGAGAGAGAGAAAATGTGCGTCCGTCACTCGTGTGATTCAACGATGGAATGATTCTCACTGTGGAAGGCTCGCTATTTATAAAGAAATGCTTGATTCTCATTGGATGATGATCCTCATTGGACAATAACATCAAGTTGATTCCAAATCTGGCATCCGTTTACCAATCCGATAGTTCGTTTTGAAGCTACAGCCCAAAACGTCCCAAATTCTAACTCTGTCGTTTTTCACCAATGTCCCAAAATCTTAAATGGCGTCTCACATGTAAACGAAGGCAGATACGAACAAGCCGATTCTTTCACTGAATTTGTCTCACTCTTAGCTTTCAAACGAGCTATCGCACGACAAAATCCGTCCACTGGAAGCAAGCTGTCCAGGGGGGGGGGACGTCAGCCGAAAATTTTTTCTCTCCGATTTCGCTGGAAACATCCTTCCTAACCCAAAATTTCACGTAGATTCCGAATCTGGCCTCCGTTTTCTCATCCGATGCTTCGTTTGGACGCTACACACCAAAAACATCACACACTATAGCCTCAAGACTAATCCTGGCGGTCGCCCACGTCAACCTAGACGGTCGCCCACGTCAACCTAGACGGTCGCCCACGTCAACCAGGCGGTCGGACCAACTCACCCGAGTCTCACACTCTGTCGTTGCAGAGGGGGGGGGGCGTCAGCGAACATGTTGTGAACGTGGACCCACCTGGCCGGCACACCACGACAGACCACAACCTCTATCGTTCTAGAGGGGGGGGACTCAGACACGAAGCACCACGGCGGCCGACCACGACACTCTGCCGTGCCAGAGGGGGGGGGACGCAGCGGTGGCCGCCATCTTGCGCGGTCCAGAAGTGGAGTTTTGCTTACTACTCACATCGGAAATTATTTTTTTATCTGACCTTAGTTCGAAAGTACGGGTAAGTCCTGATAGTGAAGTTGAACTACTGCCATGTTAATGAGTGATAGATTATGAATTCTTAAACTTAATAACCTAAATATTGAATATTTGATACGTTCCGAATGATGCAACCTGTATGTGAATTATACGACTTTTCTGACATTTTCGAGGATCAGACAAATAATGTAGATAGAATAATTTCTCAGCAATACACTCAAAATTGGATCCCAGAAACGGTAATTTTAGTTAATTTTGATATAGAAGACAATAAAAGAAATGTGCTAATAATTTATTTAACAATTTTTCCATTCCATGTCTCATTTCACGTGGAATTACTCAAATACTATATTCGTGTATATATAAAAAAAATGGCAAATAGTATATAAGAAAGTTAACCCAAAATGAAATTCGACCAAAAATTCCGGACTTATCCCTACCAGTATCCTCTCTTCCTGAGACTTGTCAAAGGATTAATGATTTATGTTTAGAATCAATGTACAAAATCAACTTACAAAACAATATGAAAACTTATCATATAAATAAAGTTATGTTTGATGACTATGGCACCACACAGAAGATCATTCGTGGATCTATCTGGTATCACAAAATTTACATTTGAAAATCTTTTACAAAGCACACTCGTAATTTACTGTTCCTTGGCGCCCAACTTTGCAATGTTAAAACCCTCACTAATATCAAAATGGCTATTATAGTAATTGCTGTATCTCCAATTGCATGTAGAAGTGTTTGTTTGTTTGTGAATAATTCCTTGCTTGAAATCGGTTTTTAATGTCAAAGTTATTTTGGTTTCCTTTGAAGTTATTGAAATTGAATTTCCTATTACTACAGACTTTCATGTCTGAGTTCTGATTCAAAATGCAAACTTAGGATAGAAATAAAGTTATGATCTTCTATGTGGTGTCGTAGTTATCAAACATGACCTTATTTCTATGCTAAGCTTGCATATCGCTTTGTAAGTTGATTTTGTACATTGATGTTATTAAATATAAATCATTAATCCCTTGACAAGTCTCAGTAACAGAGGATGCTGGTAGGGGTAAGTCTGGAGTTTTTGGTCGAATTTCATTTTGGATTTATTTTCTTATATATATATATATATATATATTTTTTTTTTTGATTGAAGAAATGGTTATCAAAGTGCTCAATATTATTAAATAGAGCTATTATAAATATAATAAAAGTTAGAAGTTTTTCAATACGTAACTATTAGTACTATAGTTTCACGGCCATTCGACCGATTTTCAAACGTTACAACTATGGAAAGAAACATTTTAAAGTCAGTATGAGAGATGGCAAGGTGTAGAGATAGAATAGCTGTTGATATATAAACGTTCATAGATGTTTCATTGATGACAATAGGTATTTCTTTCTGTGCCTGCACGTTGAGATGATCTCCGTCTTCTTGTTCAGCATTTCCTTGCACTCCTTCGTTAAGATCTGGTACTTTTCTTCGAGACAAAGCATGCACTTTTGTGTTCCACATTTGTATTTTTTTGTTGTTCGCAAGACTTTCCATTTGATGTTATATTCCTTGTTCTTTTCTTTCAGAGTCCAAACATACTTCGATAGTGTAGTTTCATTCTTATATCTTGTGTTTGTAAATGACTTTTTATGATTGTTGTATCTTGTTTTGAATTCTTCTTCCGTTTGTCCAATGTAAATTTTCTTTTCGTCTTCTGTTGTTACAGTTGCTTGGTAGACAACACATTGCTTGAGGCAATTACCATCTAAAGGGCATGATTTTTTATCTCTACAATTGCATGTTCTTTCTTCTTGATTTTTGTCTTCCTTTGGCTCCAATATTTTTGCATTGTGTTGATTGATTATTTGTTTCATGTTTTGCATGCAACTGTAGCTTACTTTTATAGTATTTCTATTAAACAGCTTTCTGTATCGGTGATTCGTTGGGAAAAATTGATCTACCAATTTCAGGAATTGACGTCCTATATTGGTTTTCACGCTTTTGCTGTATGGTGGGTTGAACCATATTATTTTTCGCTTCCTTTTTGATTTTGTTTCACTCTGTTGATTGAATTTCAAGGTTTTGTCATATCCACCTTTTTTGAGTGCATTTTGATAGTAGTCTTTGACTTTGTCGAATTCATTGATATCAGATGACAATGTTGTAAGTCTCGTTTCTATCATTTTGGGAAGATTTCTTATGATTATTGGTGGGTGGTTGGAATTTTTGTCCACATATATTGTTGTATTGTTTGGTTTCACATATGGTCGGTGTTTACCGGATTTTAGGTCAAAGAAAATGTCAAGATATTCCGTTGTTTGTAAATTGCATTCAACTGTAATCTTCAAATTATGCTGTTTGAATATTTCGATAATATCTTTCCGGGCTCTGTCGGTTTTTGGTCCTGATGCTTTTTTCATGATTGCCAAGCCATCGTCTCTAAACAAACCGATGTTGTTGATCCCAAATATTTTTGTTAGGTTGCTCATTATGAAAAGGCCGACCAATTCACACGTTTCAGCTCCATCGTAACTGCCCATCGTTACATCAAACATGTCTTGGCTTGTTCTTTTTATCCATGTGCTTGATCTATCAAATAACAACGATTTTTTCGCATGTAAGATTGTTTCCACCTCGAGATCAGTTATGTTTGTATATTGTTTGGCGAATTCAATACTTTTTAGAAGTAGATCCTTTGTTATCGATGGATAGAAGTCGACTATATCAAACTTCATGAACTTGCATTGATGCTTGTTGTCTATATCTTTCAACCAGTCTATGACAGCTTTGGATTGTCTCCATTGTAGGATGTGGGTCGCATTTCGAATTGCAGCGTTGTGTTTATCCAAAATTTTCTTGCTGATCAATCCTATTTCAGACTTCGCGGGATTGATTAGTCTGCATTTCAAGCTGCTTTGGAAGTTTTCTTTATGATCTTTGAATGTCAAAAATGCCGGTTTTTCTGAGTAGTGTTCCATTCGGTTTTCGACTCGATATGTTTTTTGCGATTTGTTGGGCTTCTTTATTGATTTTCTTTGTCAGAATTGGATCAGATTTTTTATAGGTTTGCGTTACATTGTCATTTAATACTTTGCAATAATTTTCTTTCTTGATTTCATAAAGGTTGTTTGTTTTATCAGCAAATACCAAAATATTGTTCGATTTCTGTATTTCTTTCTTGTCCTTGTTCAACTGTCTGAGAAATTTGTTGTTCCCGGGGTCTCTGAATTGTATCTGTTGGATTAAATCATAAAGAGATTGTTCAAACGCTTTCAAATGTTCATCCTGTGGCGGGCATTTGTTTGTTTTTAGTCCATATGTTTCAACAATGGTAACATCTTGCTCATCACTTTCAGGTTGATTGTAAAAATAAACTTTCCATCTTATTCGCATGATAAAACTCTCCACTTTCGATATTAAACATTTTGTGTAAGACTCTTTTGATGGTATTGGGATGTTTTTCATTGAATAGTCATAGTGTTTTTGTTGAAGATCCATTATTTATAAAACCAGAGTGCTCAACTATTTGGAGCTTTATGTTTTGATTGAAGAAATGGTTATCAAAGTGCTCAATATTATTAAATAGAGCTATTATAAAGCTTGAAATGCAGACTAATCAATCCCGCGAAGTCTGAAATAGGATTGATCAGCAAGAAAATTTTGGATAAACACAACGCTGCAATTCGAAATGCGACCCACATCCTACAATGGAGACAATCCAAAGCTGTCATAGACTGGTTCAAAGATATAGACAACAAGCATCAATGCAAGTTCATGAAGTTTGATATAGTCGACTTCTATCCATCGATAACAAAGGATCTACTTCTAAAAAGTATTGAATTCGCCAAACAATATACAAACATAACTGATCTCGAGGTGGAAACAATCTTACATGCGAAAAAATCGTTGTTATTTGATAGATCAAGCACATGGATAAAAAGAACAAGCCAAGACATGTTTGATGTAACGATGGGCAGTTACGATGGAGCTGAAACGTGTGAATTGGTCGGCCTTTTCATAATGAGCAACCTAACAAAAATATTTGGGATCAACAACATCGGTTTGTTTAGAGACGATGGCTTGGCAATCATGAAAAAAGCATCAGGACCAAAAACCGACAGAGCCCGGAAAGATATTATCGAAATATTCAAACAGCATAATTTGAAGATTACAGTTGAATGCAATTTACAAACAACGGAATATCTTGACATTTTCTTTGACCTAAAATCCGGTAAACACCGACCATATGTGAAACCAAACAATACAACAATATATGTGGACAAAAATTCCAACCACCCACCAATAATCATAAGAAATCTTCCCAAAATGATAGAAACGAGACTTACAACATTGTCATCTGATATCAATGAATTCGACAAAGTCAAAGACTACTATCAAAATGCACTCAAAAAAGGTGGATATGACAAAACCTTGAAATTCAATCAACAGAATGAAACAAAATCAAAAAGGAAGCGAAAAATAATATGGTTCAACCCACCATACAGCAAAAGCGTGAAAACCAATATAGGACGTCAATTCCTGAAATTGGTAGATCAATTTTTCCCAACGAATCACCGATACAGAAAGCTGTTTAATAGAAATACTATAAAAGTAAGCTACAGTTGCATGCAAAACATGAAACAAGTAATCAATCAACACAATGCAAAAATATTGGAGCCAAAGGAAGACAAAAATCAAGAAGAAAGAACATGCAATTGTAGAGATAAAAAATCATGCCCTTTAGATGGTAATTGCCTCAAGCAATGTGTTGTCTACCAAGCAACTGTAACAACAGAAGACGAAAAGAAAATTTACATTGGACAAACGGAAGAAGAATTCAAAACAAGATACAACAATCATAAAAAGTCATTTACAAACACAAGATATAAGAATGAAACTACACTATCGAAGTATGTTTGGACTCTGAAAGAAAAGAACAAGGAATATAACATCAAATGGAAAGTCTTGCGAACAACAAAAAAATACAAATGTGGAACACAAAAGTGCATGCTTTGTCTCGAAGAAAAGTACCAGATCTTAACGAAGGAGTGCAAGGAAATGCTGAACAAGAAGACGGAGATCATCTCAACGTGCAGGCACAGAAAGAAATACCTATTGTCATCAATGAAACATCTATGAACGTTTATATATCAACAGCTATTCTATCTCTACACCTTGCCATCTCTCATACTGACTTTAAAATGTTTCTTTCCATAGTTGTAACGTTTGAAAATCGGTCGAATGGCCGTGAAACTATAGTACTAATAGTTACGTATTGAAAAACTTCTAACTTTTATTATATTTATAATAGCTCTATTTAATAATATTGAGCACTTTGATAACCATTTCTTCAATCAAAACATAAAGCTCCAAATAGTTGAGCACTCTGGTTTTATAAATAATGGATCTTCAACAAAAACACTATGACTATTCAATGAAAAACATCCCAATACCATCAAAAGAGTCTTACACAAAATGTTTAATATCGAAAGTGGAGAGTTTTATCATGCGAATAAGATGGAAAGTTTATTTTTACAATCAACCTGAAAGTGATGAGCAAGATGTTACCATTGTTGAAACATATGGACTAAAAACAAACAAATGCCCGCCACAGGATGAACATTTGAAAGCGTTTGAACAATCTCTTTATGATTTAATCCAACAGATACAATTCAGAGACCCCGGGAACAACAAATTTCTCAGACAGTTGAACAAGGACAAGAAAGAAATACAGAAATCGAACAATATTTTGGTATTTGCTGATAAAACAAACAACCTTTATGAAATCAAGAAAGAAAATTATTGCAAAGTATTAAATGACAATGTAACGCAAACCTATAAAAAATCTGATCCAATTCTGACAAAGAAAATCAATAAAGAAGCCCAACAAATCGCAAAAACATATCGAGTCGAAAACCGAATGGAACACTACTCAGAAAAACCGGCATTTTTGACATTCAAAGATCATAAAGAAAACTTCCAAAGCAGCTTGAAATGCAGACTAATCAATCCCGCGAAGTCTGAAATAGGATTGATCAGCAAGAAAATTTTGGATAAACACAACGCTGCAATTCGAAATGCGACCCACATCCTACAATGGAGACAATCCAAAGCTGTCATAGACTGGTTGAAAGATATAGACAACAAGCATCAATGCAAGTTCATGAAGTTTGATATAGTCGACTTCTATCCATCGATAACAAAGGATCTACTTCTAAAAAGTATTGAATTCGCCAAACAATATACAAACATAACTGATCTCGAGGTGGAAACAATCTTACATGCGAAAAAATCGTTGTTATTTGATAGATCAAGCACATGGATAAAAAGAACAAGCCAAGACATGTTTGATGTAACGATGGGCAGTTACGATGGAGCTGAAACGTGTGAATTGGTCGGCCTTTTCATAATGAGCAACCTAACAAAAATATTTGGGATCAACAACATCGGTTTGTTTAGAGACGATGGCTTGGCAATCATGAAAAAAGCATCAGGACCAAAAACCGACAGAGCCCGGAAAGATATTATCGAAATATTCAAACAGCATAATTTGAAGATTACAGTTGAATGCAATTTACAAACAACGGAATATCTTGACATTTTCTTTGACCTAAAATCCGGTAAACACCGACCATATGTGAAACCAAACAATACAACAATATATGTGGACAAAAATTCCAACCACCCACCAATAATCATAAGAAATCTTCCCAAAATGATAGAAACGAGACTTACAACATTGTCATCTGATATCAATGAATTCGACAAAGTCAAAGACTACTATCAAAATGCACTCAAAAAAGGTGGATATGACAAAACCTTGAAATTCAATCAACAGAGTGAAACAAAATCAAAAAGGAAGCGAAAAATAATATGGTTCAACCCACCATACAGCAAAAGCGTGAAAACCAATATAGGACGTCAATTCCTGAAATTGGTAGATCAATTTTTCCCAACGAATCACCGATACAGAAAGCTGTTTAATAGAAATACTATAAAAGTAAGCTACAGTTGCATGCAAAACATGAAACAAATAATCAATCAACACAATGCAAAAATATTGGAGCCAAAGGAAGACAAAAATCAAGAAGAAAGAACATGCAATTGTAGAGATAAAAAATCATGCCCTTTAGATGGTAATTGCCTCAAGCAATGTGTTGTCTACCAAGCAACTGTAACAACAGAAGACGAAAAGAAAATTTACATTGGACAAACGGAAGAAGAATTCAAAACAAGATACAACAATCATAAAAAGTCATTTACAAACACAAGATATAAGAATGAAACTACACTATCGAAGTATGTTTGGACTCTGAAAGAAAAGAACAAGGAATATAACATCAAATGGAAAGTCTTGCGAACAACAAAAAAATACAAATGTGGAACACAAAAGTGCATGCTTTGTCTCGAAGAAAAGTACCAGATCTTAACGAAGGAGTGCAAGGAAATGCTGAACAAGAAGACGGAGATCATCTCAACGTGCAGGCACAGAAAGAAATACCTATTGTCATCAATGAAACATCTATGAACGTTTATATATCAACAGCTATTCTATCTCTACACCTTGCCATCTCTCATACTGACTTTAAAATGTTTCTTTCCATAGTTGTAACGTTTGAAAATCGGTCGAATGGCCGTGAAACTATAGTACTAATAGTTACGTATTGAAAAACTTCTAACTTTTATTATATTTATATATATATATATATATATATATATATATATATATATATATATATATATATATATATGGGGTATGTAAAACGCTTTTTAAGGCGCATGTTTTGGTGCCATGACATTTACATGAACATATAACATTTTTGGTACTTTTGCCTTTGAACCGCTTCCAGCCTATAGTCGAGGCACATATACATGTAGGTCATAGGCACCCTTGGATTCAGTGATGAATTGCAGCCTTTAAAATTACCTACTCGACATCTCAGAATCAGAATTGATATCACTCATTAGAAGTGAACATCATAAATACTCTTGAATAGATATTTTTCTTGAATTTTTGAACAAGTAATGAATTTCTTCTGATCAATGGAATGGAGAGATTCACAAAATTGATATTTTAAGAAGCGTGGATAATCTATAAACTAGAACGAGCGCTGAAGTCGCGACAAAATGTCTAAAAGCATGCGTCAAATGTCAACAATGTTGAGGAACAGAGTTGAGTTTTATCTCGTCCATTTTGACATTAATTTCCAATTGAATTTTGAGATAGTTTTGACGAAACTGTGGAAAAGTTAAAAACATCTGGCATGAAGAATGATTGACAGCTAGTCGATTCATCACCAGACTATAGTGAACAAAAACAGTTTTGAATGATTATTAGATCACAATGAGATCAATGTGTTGTAAAAAATATCGATAATCGATGCATCTATAGGCTAGCCTATCACAACGGGTTCTACTTTCAGTTGTCATTTAGGTCTGCACATCTCGTTTTTTCTTTACAGTAGGCCGGACTGGACTATGAAATGGTTGAACGAACATTATACTTCCTTGACCATCTTTTTTACATTACTGGTTGCATATAACCATGTATATAACTGTAATTGCTGCAACAATAGAGTGGCGGTTTCAATCTTCTGGCTTCAAAAAATCTGTTATTAGCCAAATGCGTTGCATCCAAAACGTGCTAAATGTAGGAAGAGTTACTTGAATTAATTTTGCAAAGTTGACCAGTCCGCAAGACTTAAAAATAACAACAGGATGCATAAATGCATCCTTACGTGATGACTGCATACAATTTGTGTTTGACATTGATGCATACATTAAAATGGTTGCCGTGGGTGAGGGCAATCCGTGGTGAGTTCTCATGGGCATGGGAACTATTGTTATCCCCACATCTCCACTAGCACTTCTGTGCGAATTCTTTGGAAACAATTAATAGTCCGGCAGTCAGAACGAGTTTCTGCATATGGAACGAGGCCGAAAATGAGACTTTCACAGAATGATGCACACCCAATGCCTACTACGAATTCGCGCGTCTGCCGAGTTCTAGTGAGTTCCTCTTCTTGTCAGACACGATCAAAGAAAAACACATGTAAATCCAAATGGACGCAGATTGCAGTTTTTGGCTAAAATGAAAATGTTCTAGGTTTTCTCTGATTAAACAAAAAGTACTAAGCCCAGAGTCATAATTTTTGGCATGGAATGTCTTCAGGTCATTTCCTTTCATGTACATGCTTCCCTGTCTATAAAGCTAAACACATTTCGATTTGGCGAGCATCTTAATGTCGGCAAGCACAAGCATTTTGGGCAACTTCATCCACATTCAACCACATTCTCACATACATTGCCGATCAGAAGCATAATAATAGTACATGCACATAAAAGGAAATGACCTGAAGACATTCCATGCCAGAAATAATAACTATGGGCTTAGTACTTTTCGTTTAGTCAGAGAAAACATAGAAAATTTCATTTTATCCTAAAGCTGCAATCTGCGTCCCATTGGATTTGCATGTGTTTTTCTTTGATCCTGTCTTACAAGAGGATGAACTCACTAGAACTCGGCAGACGCTCGAATTCGTAGTAGGCATAGGGTGTAAATCATTCTGTGTAAATCATTCGTTCCCTGCAGAAACTCGTTCTGGCTACCGGACTATAACTGCTTCATTTTATTCGCTTTTCTGGCGTCCATTTGTATATAATTTTAAATGAAATTAAAATTTTAGCTTGATTTTAGTCGAGCGCCAGAGATATTATCCCACGATAACTCAGAAAATATACTTTCGCAGTTTTTCAAAACATTCTATCAATACAGTTACGATTTTGGCAAAACTGGCGAAAAGCTATTCCCGATTAATTGCAATTGTAATGCACTCGTCCATTCAGTAATATGTGAAATGTCACTGTTTCACCATTTGAAAGAAGATACAATATCAACGCCGATCTAAACGGAGAGCATTTATTATGACCAGGCGTGCCCAACCTTTCGAAGCAAGAGTGCAACAGAAACAAAAGTCGAAAGCTATCGGGCCGCACCTCAGAATTTTTTAAAAATGCAATTATTGCTATGAAAACAGATGCACTTTATCAAAAGGGAGTTCAAATGTTGACAGCTAATTAATCATCGCAACCTAAGCTAATTAGCGACCGCTGTTAGACCATGACGTTGAATTCACGTGAATCATTTCAATTGATTTGATTATCCATAGAGTCCAGTGAGCGGTGGTTAGATGACAAGGTAGAGGGAAACTTGTTGAATATAACCAAGGAAACGGCTAAGAAGTTGAATTCATGTGGAAAGGGCCGTACGCTACTGTAAGTGATAGTCGGGTCGAGGGCCGCATGCGGCCGTGGGCTGGGCACCGCTGATTTAGACAGAGAAGATCAATGATTCGTGCAGGCAGCAATAAACAGTACACATTAAACTATTCAATTTACAGGTTCATGCAGGTTAAACGTATTTGTCTTTCACACATTTTCGCGGATTATCGGCTTTGTGTGATTCAGTGGGCCGTTTTCTTCATTTCCAGGGATCTTGCAATTCTTTCATGCTTGCCGTGGGAGCGGGATTTTCCATGGGAATTCTCATAAGATGGGAATAGCAATATACATGATGCTTGTATCAGCATTCATTTCTAAAGAATGTATGGTAACACGTAACATGGTATTGCACGTAATAAGGGTACCCGTAAATGGGCATATTATGACTGCTTAAGGAAGGTCGCTTAATTGCACGCAAACATTACTTTTATCCTAACTAACATGTTACTGCAACAGAGGCTTTCAAGTAAATTGAATAATAGAAATTAGGACAATGTGTGCTCCTCGCTTGTAAATGATATAATTATGTTTGTTATTAGATTTCTCATCTTGATTAAGAATCAGATTGTGTGATAGAATGTACATGTAAGATAAAATGAAGACATGCCTGATTGAAATTTCTGTTTTTGATCCTCGTACACACCATTGTAGTCTATTTTCAAACACGGATAAATGTACTTTGGCCTAATGTATTGACCAGTTTTCATGCAGTCTGACTAGACGCCGGCATCGAATGAACAATATGCTTTAATATACACTTGAACTGCGCATGTAACAATACACCTGCAAAGACTAAATACTGTTGAAAATCCTCTTAGTAGCGCTACAATTCTGCAAGTAGGCATCTACTCGCATCAGTTGGTTGGAATATTTCATGTAGGGACGCATGTGTAGTAGGCCTATCATGTTTTATTAGGCTGGCTTTATACATTGAAATTGCTTTTAACTATTTTAGTAAACTATTTTAGTCTTGACTAAGCTGAGAACAGGTACCCGTAAAAGGGCATATTAGGACTGCTTATCAGGAAGGTAGCTTTGCTTTTCGAAATGCAAGTTAACTGCATCTATAGTAGTCTGATATCATGGATTGTAGACTTAACGGTATTTGTAGAGCCCTTTGATTTAATTACTGAAGTATCTGATAACGACATGATATCTAAAAGTTGCAAGTTCCATGGAGGAGCTAAGACTTGATTTAGACCTATTATTATGGGAAATTGTGGGAACTATCATGAGAAATAATCGTAAATTTTGAAAAATCCTGAAAATCCATAGGAATTGCCATTGGAATCCTTTGGGAATGGGACGAAGAAAACTCAACCCACAGCAAGCCTGAATCCTATTGTTTCGCTAAAGTCACTTGTGTGAATCATTTTGCAATCGGTGCTCCTGTTTCCCTTCTACACCGATATTTCTCTTATTTGCAGTGTGTGAAGCAAGAGGACAGTGAATTTGTTCTTGACGGTACTTTTTGAGATTCCTCCCAGTGATCGATCATTTTCCGACCCAGGGGATCCCAAATTTAATGTGAACAATTTTGTATTGCTTATTGAGCAATGCTTAAACTACAGAGGTCTAGATCCGTTCTTCTTTTCATGGCATCTTTGCCAAATTATGTCAGATGGGACTAGGGGTGCTGGAAATCGGTCCCTCTCCAATTATGAAAATTTATCAAATAGTTCATATTCATGGTTGCAGTAGGCCTATGTGTGCAATATTATTGCAATTGGTAAGTAGGCACTTCTCAGTTCTCGCTTTTGCCACTGCCGTCTGATCTGGTGACCCTTTGCATAAATGTTATTTTACATTTCTCTAATGCAAGCTGTTCAATGATCAAATGATATCAATTAAACCATATAAAGCGTAAGCGTAAAATCGTATATTCAAAATTCTGTATCAGTTGTATGAACACCAAGCGAATTGAAAAAGAAGAATTACTTTAACGCACTTTCATATTTGCTGCCAATCGTCATAGGTAAACTTCTATTACATGATAATATAATTAATGACATTATGTAATGTATATATTAAATGACAGCATGATTTGAATGGAGCCAACTTACTAAAAGTAAAATACTTAACGAACTTTGCAGGTTGTTATAAAATTTGTTTTTTGTAACATTGTGTCTTTATAAAATTGAAATTTTAGGCCACATATTTGGGCTAATAAATCCTGCATGATCACGTTTTATACCGGATACCACTGTGTGAGTAGTGCTAATGACAATTCAAACGTCATGGATCTATACCAAAAGTTTTAAAAGTTCAATCCCATTATACCCAAGATAACTGTGGGTTTCACCGATGCACAGTCTATTACAGATTTATCAGCTGAAATTACAAATTTTGATAAATTTGCTAAAATGGCGAAGTCAGAATTTAATCCCTCATTACATCAAGGTCAATGTCTAAATCCACTGTGCTTGAAGTGATTCATTTCATATGCAGTACACCACAATAATCAGTCGCCGCTACCACCTCTAGAACTTCACTCACACTAGAAAACATATACAATCTACTATGTTCATTCTCGATCTTGCAGAGGTGCCTGGGAGAGGAAATGTGAGATCCATATCCACGAGACCACGAATATTGCGAGAAGTGGATATCGCTCATACTGTTTATATGATAATATGCTCACTGTGAGAGTACATGAAACCCAAAAGATGATTTTTGCTGAGCTAAAACTGAAAAGGTGACCTGAGCACATAATGAATGTATAATATAGTGACGGATTGTTTTTCCTAAGTTTTGCAAAGTCTATTGTCTGCAAAGAAAATGATATCCAATTTTAAAACAGAGATGCTCGACTGTGAAGAGAAAACCTATAGTGAGAGATTGGCTAAGCATTCATACAAATCTAAATGCATCCTGAGCGACAATGCTTAAAATCAACATGAACAGGTTTAAATTATTTTTCGTCAGATTCAGCTTCTACTCGAAATGAATCCTTATCAGGATCACAATTCATCGCCTTTATCATCGCTTCACTGTCTGTGATATTCCAGATTTATCAGTAAAATTTTTGCTTTTTTTAACTTGTAATCGAATATTACTACAAGGACACCACCTGAGTGTCGACGCATGGGGGTTAAAGGAAACAGCGCATCAAGTGGGATATGCCTATCACAGCAATCAAACATCAGATATACAATTAAGACGTATGTGTCAACGTCCAGATTCATTTCAAGTTGCTCCGCATGTCGATGCGGCCACCATTCTATTTGAAAAATCGAAAAATCATGTTTTCTTCAGTAACATAGTTGAAAATGATTGCAAGGGCAATTTTGAGAATTTATTCAAAAAGGATCTCTGCGATATTCATGGATATTCAAAAAATCGATCTGCTTCTATGATTCATGGATATCTCCGCAATTATCTACATGTAGCCTGCATCTACATGTACAGCCTCCGAATTTGCTTGTCACCTTATGTCTTTGATATTCAGTAGTTTTCTTATGTAGGTCCGAGCAAATTGATTTCAATTTTTCAAAGCTTGCTTCAACAAGATGTTGTACCCTATATTTAATAAAGCGATTTAATTTTAATGATGGAAACACTAAAATTTCGACTAACATTGGTCCATGAAATATGTCCTAATAAATGTATTATGTACACTTACAACCACTACATGCACTTGTGCACCAAGATTTGTATAAAATTGCATTGTAGTCCTACTATCCACAAATATTTCTAATAGATTGCTAGGCTTACAAGGACAATCATTTCAAATTTGTTTTCAAATATCGAGCAGTGGTATTGAGACATGATTCCAGCATATGTATTCACACAGTAAAAATGTGAGTGAATAATTGACAATTTATATCGTTTATCTCTATAAATCGTTATCTCTATAATCTCTGCTGAGGGATGTTTTTCGTATTATATTTAGCACACATCAAATAGTGCAAGAAGCACCAAGTCAAAGTAACATGATGTGCGGCAGTAATGTCAGCATAAACACTCACAATACAAAATAAGCAGATTAACTCAAGACTTCAACTTAAAAGACTGTAGAATCTCACGAAAACAACATCTAAGAACTTCAATAGGAAATAGCATTCTTATTTGCTTCTACATGTATGTATAACAATTATGTGATTGGCCTATCTGTGGAGACGTTGGGATACAGCTGGGATTTCAAGGGATTTTCTGTGAGTATGGATGGACATGAGAGGAACATTTAAAACCAATCCTCTCGCTAGCTCTGTAAATTGAGTGTTTAAATAACTCAGCATCAATTAGATTGTATTCTATGGTTCATGATAGCTTGCGATATTTGTTCGGAAAGTCAGTATCAAATTAGAATAGTGCTTCAGATTAAAAAATTAAATCGGGATAATGCATGCCTTCGGTAATATGAGTAGGAGTCCCAGAGAATATTCAGCATTTTTATAAATAAATAGCCTGTCATTGATTTTAAAAAACATTAACAACTTCTTGCAAAAGAATTCAAAATTCATCATCTCCGAAATCCCAATTCATTTTTCAATTGACCGATAAAATTCCTGCCTTGCAAGAGTTCGCTAGCTACGAGTCAGTTGCATAACAAATTCCGCGTCGTTGTTTAGTTGAAGAAATGTTTTGAAAAAATATCTATTTATGTGTCACATTATGTTGCGCTGACAATCTGAAGCTTTATTTCTCGTCTGCAGCCTTACTCTTTCTCGAAGTCCAACAGAACAATTCCCCAAAGATTAGGTGTGTGTCTCCGGCATGATAATTGACATTTATCAAATTCTTCTTTATATTCTGAACATTTCAAGGGAAAGTCTGAGACACAATTACTTATCAGTTAATCTGTTTCCGAAGACTCAACTCTCAATTGAATAAATTGGATGTCTAATTTTTGCTATTCAGAAATTACATCATTTGACCAAAGGGAATTTCTCAAGGAGTGAGAAATTGTTGGACAAAAGCTTTGCAGCAAGGAAATATGTTTACATTATGCACTCAACATATATGATCTGAAATTTGCTGATGTTTAGTTTAATCGATATGATAGCTTTCTACCGTTACACTTAGTCACTATGATGAAACACAGATGGCCTCAATCAAGAATTTGCCATTTGAATTTTCGAAGAATAAAGTAGTTGGTCAGATGAATTATTGTTTCCCATGAATATTTTCACATCTTCGCGTGACAAACGTTATTTGTATATTTGCAAAAGAATTCACATATTAAACCCACAATCAATAGAAAATACGAGCTTCGACAATAGAGCATTACTTCACTATATAATAAACATTCGTATAATCAGCCATTTGTTAATAAAGTTCATTTTTATTTAAAGCTCACACGGTGAAATCTCCCTGTCCATCTAGTCTCCATCCATTGTTGAAGGCGCGAGACACCGAGAAAAAGTAGATCAATGGAGAATCATTAAATAAAACTGAATAAATCGATTGAGATATCCTATTTAATCAAACATGTGAAAATAATGATTATATATACAGCATTGGACAGAATGGATCCATCAACCTGAGATTTTCCATAACTGGCGGGTTATTGGAATATTAGGGAAAATTGCTGTTTTGAAGAGCACATTTGCGATTGTTTATTGGAAGAATTACATAGTAGTTACCAAAAGATATAAATCTAAATTTCAAAGTCTGGAAACAAGAAGAAATAACCTGTTTTGTGGGCAGGTGCAAAACATGCTTTGTTGACGTTATGACTTGCTTAGAGTTTAAATGGAACACTCTTGATCCATTATCAAGTGCACAATTATTTTGAGAGCTATTCCTTGCTTAATATATCATATCATAATATTTATCACGAAATCCATCGACAAATGTGCAATGACTATACTAGCCATGGGAGAACTGATGCCAAGACTTCTAGACCGTTATCAGGAAGATAGACAATTTAATGATGTTCACGATACTTGTTCAAGCCCTTACTTGTTAGTTGCTAATTGCCTCATACGTTCTTTCCCTCAGTGCTGCGTTATTTAGCTAAGTAAAGATTGCTTTTTGATGCAATCCAATCACAAAAATTGAAAATTGCAATGAATTGCTTGATTCATGACTTTGTTCAAACGGTAAGAAACTTATGAGAAATTTATTCTGATATCATCATAATTCTTGCTGGGTGAATTATGATTGCTGTACATTTATTACTTGCAATTTTCACATTTGACTTCTTTGTATTCTTCAGAGAAAAGGGTCACTGATAACCTGGTAGTCAATTCATGATCTGGAACAGAGCAAGAACAGGTTTAGTTAAAAATATCTTGCGGTTGACTATGCTATCTACATGTATTTAGATATATTTGTCTTTACGTCTATCTTTCTATTTTATTTATATATAGATTCTTATTGTATGGTGCTGCAAAAATCTAAACCTGCAGATTTTACATGTTACCAAAAGTACAAAAAGAGAGTTGATTTTTCCTTCGATGCCACCTGGGAGACCCAATGTCTCCGATTTAGCGTTTCGAGGACTTGTGATACACTGCTTGAATATTTTCTGGCCCCGATCGCTCACAGTGGTTGTAGTTATGTCCGCGATTCTCTTCATGTGATTTCCCTGATTCGTGACATTGAATTTTGTGACTCTGGACATTGCTTCTTTATACACCATTATACCTACCGATGATGGTCTTGAAGCTGTTAGTAAGGCTTTTTTAGTAAAGCCGGACCTAACTTTGTTAACTATGCTTCGCGTCATTTTAACAAGCAATACATTTTCTACGAATTGTTTGTGCAAGTACAAGGTACAGCGATGGGCTGCGCATTCGGTCCATCATGCGCTAACATTTTTCTGACTTACTGGGAAGAGAAAGTTTTTGAATTCAATGTTCCTCCATCAAACTGGATAAGGTATTTTGACGATGTTTTTTTGTCTGGAAATCTGATGTAAATATTTTGAATAATTTTTGCAAATGTGTAAATAGTATTTTTCCAAGTATTAAAGTTGAAATGTGCTTCAACGAGGACAGTATTAGATTTTTAGATTTTGAGCTGTACAAATGCAATAAGTGTACATTGTATAGAATCGGTTTTAAAGCTTCGGATACTCATGCGATTTTGTCACCTCTGTCGCATCATCCTAAGTATGTATTCCGCTCAATTCTTTTTGGACAAGTTACTCATAGGTCCACTCATAGTTCTTTATATATTGATTTTAAGCATGCCAAGCATGTTGTACAGACTTGTTGGAAAAAGCAAGGCTACACAAGAAGTGCTATCAGAGACTCAGTTCGTCGAGTTTTTGCTCTGACAGGACAATCTCCCGAGAATTGGAGAACAGGATTTTTTCCATGATCCTTTTATGTATGCTTCTTTGGTACCTTTACTACTTCAGTTGTAAATAATTTTGATAATAACCCTTTTGCCATTGTACATAGACTTGCCTGCTCCTCTGTAAATGTAATTTAATTTGTTTCGTGTACAAATTGCAAAGTTGGCTATGTTGGTCAAACATCCAGATCTCTGAGGAGACATATTTCGGAGCACATCTGTAATATAAAGTCACTGTATAGTTCATCTGCGTCAAAGCATTCTAATACTTCTTGTAAATTGTCCGATTTCACTTTTACTGCCTTGGAGCACTGTCCTGACGAGTCTCGGCGTTTGCTGAAAGAGAACAAGTGGATCAGGAGACTTCAAACTTTGCACCCTCAAGGTTTGAACCTTCAACGAAACAAGTCAGTAGTAAGCAAGTGACAAACACTCGACCGGCGCCCCCCCCTCTGGAACGGTAGAGTGTCGTGGTCGGCCGCCGTGGTGCTTCGGGTCTGAGTCCCCCCCCTCTGGAACGACAGAGGTTGTGGTCTGTCGTGGTGTGCCGGCCAGGTGGGTTCACGTTCACAACATGTTCGCTGACTCCCCCCCCCTCTGCAACGACAGAGTGTGAGACTCGGGTGAGTTGGTCCGACCGCCTGGTTGACGTGGGCGACCGTCTAGGTTGACGTGGGCGACCGTCCAGGTTGACGTGGGCGACCGTCTAGGTTGTCGTGGATGGTGAAATGGCTGCCAGATTCGGATTCAGCGTAAAATTCTGCATCGGTAGGGTGAGTTTCAAGGCAATCGGCGAGAAAAAATTTTTCTTCAAAATTTTAACAGAGTTAGAATTTGGGACGTTTTGGTCTGTAGCGCCCAAACGAAGCATCCGATGAGAAAACGGAGGCCAGATTCGGATTCAGCGTGAAATTCTGCATCGGTATGGTGAGTTTCAAGTCAATCGGAGAGAAAAATTTTCGCTGACGTCCCCCCCCCTCTGGACAGCTTGCTTCGATTTTGGCTTCCAGTGGACGGATTTTGTCGTGCAATAGCTCGTTTGAAAGCTAAGAGTGAGACAAATTCACTGAAAGAATCGGCTTGTTCCTATCTGTCTTCGTTCAAAAGTTAGAGCGGTTACAAGATTTTAGGTCGGAGCTCGCTCACCTGAAAAAATCCTAAGTGTCAGAGTGGCTTTGTATGGGTAAAAATTTGAAAATTTTCCAAAGTGTGGAATTTCGACCTGGGACCGTCACCAAAACATTTTTCATCAAATTTTGAAATTTCACTGACGTCCCCCCCCCTCTGGACAGCTTGCTTCGATTTTGGCTTCTAGTGGACGGATTTTGTCGTGCGATAGCTCGTTTGAAAGCTAAGAGTGAGACAAATTCAGTGAAAGAAACGGCTTGTTCATATCTGTCTTCGTTTAGATGTGAGACACCATTTAAGATTTTGGGACATTGGCGAAAAACGACAGAGTTAGAATTTGGGACGTTTTGGGTTGTAGCACCAAAACGAAGGCTCGGATGGGTAAACGGAGGCCAGATTTCGAATCAGCTTGATGATATTGTCCAATGAGGATCATCATCCAATGAGAATCAAGCATTTCTTTATAAATAGCGAGCCTTCCACAGTGAGAATCATTCCATCGTTGAATCACACGAGTGACGGACGCACATTTTCTCTCTCTCTCTAGTTCCCTGTTCTATTATCCAACTAAAATGGTAAGTCGCTACTTCCCTCCCTCTCCTCCCTTGAACGTAAACTTAATACAATCTTTTTTTCATTTTCAGGCATCTACTCCATCTGCTGCACTAGTAGGACAAAATGGCGGTCAAACGTTACAAGGTTCGCTACGGTCAGATCATCTACAACTGAGGCCAGTGGAAGAAACATCCAAGGTACATAATCCTACACCGCTACAGCGTAAATTTAAACAAGTCTTGCGTTATGATGATCATAGCGTAGTACTCCAAACGGGAATGCTCCCTTCCACGGATGTCAAGATAATGCACAATCAGTATGGGGACTACATACTGATCCCCGTGAGTCCGTACATTCGCCACCAACTTGATATTATTGAGGAGTACGTGACATTAAATATGGACATTCCTACTCCTCTTGCTCAAGAGTGGAAGGCGAGAGATGACAAGGATACTCCCTATAGAAAGATTTGGGATGGTAATCACATTTGCCTACCGGTATCACATTGGTGTACTTACTATAAGAAGGATGGAGATCATTCAATACCCATCAGATGTGATGAGCTCGGAGAAGGTACTTGGGATATCCTTTTCAAAGTGAATGGGCTATATTATGGTCGACACAAGGATAATAAAATAGCCTCTCTCTCCATGCATATGGAATCCATCCTATATATTCCGAAACCACCCAACGTGGACGACATAATTGATCAAATCCTTAACAGCAGTGGTACGAAGCGCAAGTCGGAGAAGAATGCTACATCAAAACGCAAATCAAAGAAGGAGAATTACTAGTCCTTTCCTAACTCTACCCTATGACAATTCGCTTATGTGCTTTGAGTGTCGTAGACGTGGTCTTATTAGATACATTTTACTTCTTCGTTGCCATCATATCATTTGTGTATTTTGTCGTGAAAAGCATCGATGTAATTCTTCATTTTGTAATATGTTATAGAACGTTTCCTTAGATGTGTAAATTTCCGTTTTAGGCTTCTATCATCATTTTTATGGATTGTGAGGGTGAACCTGTACAGGAGCTCAGTGCTATTGCTATGAACAATTGGACATATCAGATTGTTAGTGTCTATCATCAACATGCCAACTGCGATCCCAATGTTGATCAATGGGCGAGAAAACACATTCATGGACTTAATCTGAAATATTTGCAAGACTATGGCTTTTCTTGTGAGAGTGCTCTTCTTATTGACTTTAAACGATGGTTAGCTGCTTTCAATGTTATACGCATCTTTTGTAATAATCCTGGTAAGGAGAGGAAAGTATTTCCCAATCTAATCATTGATGATATTTTGCTCCCGCCTTGGGATAGTAGAGTGAATCAACATTATCATGAAGTCACGAAACGTTTTAAGGATTTGTGTGTTCCTATTTTGTCTGTTCGTTGTAGTAGCTACGTTCATAACCAATGCTTCTTTCCTCCTTACCTCAACACTGCCAAAGTCCTGTATGGTTATCATTGCTCGCTGTATGATAGTTATCAGCTGTATCTATTTTATCTCTTTCAAACCATTGATTTATAATGCATGCTTGTTACCGTTATTCAATAAATGTTACTATGAGAAGAGTTGTTGTTTTCATGCAATGGATGGGTTAGATAAAGGGCGATCATGTCTTTCTCAAACGACTGCGGAACATTACGTTTTCATAGGCAAAGTTTAAAAGGAGCTGTTCAAGATTATGTGATAAAATTTCATAAAGATGAGACCGACATCGAAGCAGTGGTTGATGATGCTAGCACTCTATTTCTAGAGTTAATGAATACATTCTCTGATAGCATTATCATGGCGCGATTAGTTGCGAAAATTAAGTTTAGTCATTTTGGAAAGGAAGAGGTGGAAAGTCGCTCTTTCCATTTTGCTTCTTATTCAATGGAAGTGGTAGATCACCCCCAAGAATTTTTTAAAAGACATATGATAAAAATTGCTGAACGTCTTAACGCATTTAACCATCATGGTAGCAGTCTAGTGATTGAAGCGATTTCAGATATTCACATTCAACTTTCCATAAAGAAAAATTGAAAATGCAGTGGTACTTGATTGTAGCACAACTGGTTTTCGAGCTATGTCTGCTCACTCTCGAAGTATATTCCTTCTGTACATGCGTCTATTATTTAGAAAAGGCTAGCAAATTCATATCTTCAAAAAGACTTGCTATAGACATCAGTAACGGTGAAACTATGTGTTGCGATGTATGTAAGCGAAAGGATGGAAATGAAAAGCGCATCTTCAAGAGATGTAAGCATGCTTTTTGTCAACGCTGTTTCATACGTAATTGCATTCAACTTTGCCAATGTAACCACTGTGACATTGCTCATTTCGAGTGTCACTTATGTCGCAATAGTTAGTACCTATGCAAATGTGGTAAAGATAGGTTTTAGCAAAGACTAACACGGAAAATGGCGAAACGTAAAATGACGAAACGTAAAAGTCAAAAGTTTTCTTCAGCCATTCAAGCTCTCCGACGAATGAAAGCAAATCAGCGATACAATGCTATACGACATGCTAACGATAAATTCATTTGTGAAATTATTTCTCATGTGAGGAAGTTGAGGACGAAGAAATTAGCGCCAAAACAACGAAAGTTACTTAAGCGATATGCTACGAAATTGCGTTTCATCTCCAATCCTAAAGTCGCCCTTCAAAGAAAGAGGAAAACTCTAACACAAAAGGGCGGTTTCCTTTCAGCAATACTTCCAATGATAGCTCCTGCCGTGGGCAACCTATTGGGAAATATCTTTGGCTCTAAGCGTTAATTATGCAAATGTTGAGTCTCAAAGTAATAAAATGGATTTCAGACTTCAATGTGATAAAGTTCTGACTGTATCAGGTCCATCTCATGCAGGTAAAACTGTTTTCACGCTGAATTTATTGGATAAAAGAAGGGAGTTGTTTAAGGAACCTATCAATCGAGTGATTTGGTGTTATGGTATTTATCAACCGTCGCTGTTTCAGGAATTGCAAAGTCGCAACTTTATTCGACATGATGGAATTATTCCAGTGGATAAACTTCAGTCTAATGATGTTGTTGTATTGGATGATTTATTAAAAGAAAGTAAGAATTCAAAAGACGTTACAGATATGTTCACTCGCGCAGCACACCATAAAAGGTGTTTTATCATCTATATTACACAAAATTTGTTTCCTGATGGAAAAGAAGCTCGTACACGAAACCTGAATACACACTATTATGCTATTTTCAAGAATCCGCGAGATAAAAGTCAATTTGAAATTTTAGCGCGACAAGTTGCACCCAGAGGATCAAAAGCCTTAATTGAAATTTTTCAAGCAGCTACTGAAAAACCATACGGTTACTTATTCATTGACTTTACGCAAGAGTGTCCGGAAGAATTTAGATTTCGAAGTGATATTTTGAAAACTCCCATGATTATCTACAAACTATGAGTTCTTATTCTCGCATGATTGTTATTCCTCAGGATGAATATGTACAATTGACTGCCATGCAGCAAGTAAAGCAACCTCTTGCAAATCAAATGTATAGGAAAGAAATAGATTATCAGCAAAATGTTCACATCAAAGATCCACATCGTGCTGTATTATTACAATCGGAAACTGTTGAGCAATTGAAAAACTTGAAGAATAAGATGCGTGACTCTGTATCGACTGCTACACCTTTAGCATCTCGCGCACATGCCATATCTCTTTTCAACAGTATTGAACCCCATCTCAATGTAAATGATAGAGGAGAAATCATTACAGATGAAAATAAAGTGATTGATGCTTCACGTTATGAAGACTTGATTCAGTATGCGACACGTAGAAAGCGCCGTCAGGGCTATGTTCCACCTGGTTGGTCATACTTTCTTAAACTATTGAAAAAGCATAATGTGCCAAAATTTGCTTTAAATAATGAGACATTGAAAGAACTTGATTCAACAGTGGCTACTACTCCAATGCTTCAGACGATGAAAATGCCAACAAATTGGTTTAAGACGTCACCTGCTACATCCCCTCCCACACTCACTAAGCAAACAAGAGGAAGAACTCGACGTAGATCTACATCGCCACTAAAACTGGTAAAAGGAAAACGTAAAACAGCTCCTCCTAGGAAATACATGTTCTCAGACTATTAATATGAAGCAGATGTGTTGCTTGCCATGTAATGAGCCGCCAGAGGTGAATGTCGTTGTCACTTGCACTTGCTGCGCCAGCTCTCATAATGAAACCCCTAAGCAATGTGAACACGATCGCAAAACCGCTAAAGCTAAATGCTGCAGTTGTCGTAAATGTAGAAAGGCAAGAAAACAAAAAGATGAGAAGGAGGAAAAAGAGTCAGCCGTCATCGACTGAACGTTTGAAGTCAATCTATTATGATGTAAAACATCCGGCAGGATTTGCATCTATCAAGAAATTATCAAAAGCGAGTGGTCTTCCACAATCACAAGTGAAACGATGGTTAAAGGGTCAGGCTACCTATACACTCCACAAACAAGCGAAAAAGAAGTACCGCACCCGCCATTATATTGTTCATGACATCGATGAACAGTGGCAAGCAGATTTGTGCGATGTTGCCTCCATTTCAAAACATAACTCGGGCAATAATTTTATTTTAACCGTCATTGATATTTTCTCGCGTTATGCGTGGGCTCAACCTTTAAAAACTAAAGAAGGGAAAGGAGTAGCAAAAGCATTCCAAACAATTTTTCGAGAAGGTCGCATTCCAAAAAGAATTCAGAGTGATCAAGGAAAAGAGTTTGAAAATCAGCATGTGACAAGATTATTTGAGAGGCATGACATTGAGTTGTTTAGTGTAAAGAGCGCTTATAAAGCTGCACTCGTTGAACGTTTTAATCGCACATTAAAAAATCGCTTGTGGCGACATTTTACTGCCAACTTGACACAAAATTGGACAAAGGTTCTACAAGATACACTCCATGCCTACAATCACTCTATCCATCGTTCTATTGGACTCAGACCAGTAGATGTAAATGCTGACAATGTAGATAAAGTGCGCGAATCATTCCAACGTAAACGCACTCATGTGAAAAGTGATGTGAAAATTGGCGATAAAGTTCGTATCTCAAAAGTGAAAAGTGTTTTTGCTAAAGGGTACCTTCCGAATTGGACAGAGGAGGTATTTACAGTATCAAGGATTAATCAAAAAGACTCTCCGACCACCTACAAGTTGAAAGATTACGATAATGAAGAAATTGAGGGTAGCTTTTACCGCGATGAGATTGAGGTAGTCACTGAAAGTGAAACATATTTGGTAGAGAAAATCATTCGATGTAAAAAACGGCAAGGTGAAGAATGGTGTCTTGTTAAATGGACTGGTTATCCTTCAAGTATGAACTCTTGGATGCGTCGTGCCGACATCTTTCATCTAAGTGATCGACAGTGATTCATGCAAAGTTGTAACTAACAATGTTTAGGGTTTGACCTATGAATCCAACTGCCTCATTTTATTCACGACCCTCCTATGTAAGTGGCGGAGGACAAATTTACATCGGCGCTCGCCGCCAACGTGGAGGTAGCATACTTGGTGCACTGAAATCTGTTGTAGCACCTCTCATATCCAATGTCGGTAGATCTTTAAAACGAAATGTTTTAAGTAATGCCGTTGGCTTTGCTGGTGATGTTGCTAGTGATCTTTCCAGAGGTAGAAGTTTTAAGAGCAGTTTGTTGAATCGTGGGAAGGAACGCGGTTTAAAAACATTGAAGCAGACCATTGCTGGTGTTACTCAAGGAAAGAAATCACCTAAACGAATGAATAAAGGAAGGAGGAAACATCGCGGAGCTGGTAAGGTGCGATCTTCAGTCAAAAGGCATTCACGCAAACGTCGCAGAGGCTCTAATCATTCATCAGGCGCTAAACGACGACGCTGCTATAACTTCTAATCATGGAGTGTAAAACTTCCGGTTTTTGTTTGTTCGATCAACAAGCCATACAGACAGATATTCTTAGTTCAAGTATTGTAGATTATCATCCTCGAACAGCTGAGAATGCTGGCCCCATTGAATTTGTTATTCCTGGTGGTAGTGATGACTACATAGATTTGAGTTATGCGATGCTTGATTTGAGGTTTAGAATTCAGCAAGCAGATGGAACTGCTATTGACGATGCACATAAAGTTGGACTGAACAATTTACCATTGACTACATTACTTCGTGATGTTTCTCTAACGATTGGAGAGCAGCAAGTGGAAGGTGGTCAAAGCGATTATCCCTATAAATCATATTTCAATCATGTATCACAGTTTCATCCAGCAGCACAAAAAAGTCATATGGAAGCCATGGGATGGTACAGAGATGAAGCAGGAAAATTTGATGTTGAAACAAACAGTGGCTTTGTAAAGCGATCTGCTATGATTAAAGATAGTAGAGTATGTCAGCTATATGGTCCGCTGAATTTAGACTTCTTTAGACAGTCAAAGTTTTTACTGTGTAATACCAGCATGCGACTCAAGCTGACATTGAATAAGCCTGAATTTGCGCTGAATGCATTTGCTAAAGTTGACAATTTTAGAATTCATGTGGAAGATATTGCACTTTACATTCGTCGAGTAGTACCGAATCCAAGTGTCATTAGAGGGCATGCTGAAGGCCTTAACCGCCAAAATGCCATTTACCCCATTCAGCATACAAAGCTTCTCACCTTTACAATTCCGAAAGATCAAAAGAGTTTCATGAAAGATGGCCTCTTTCCATCGGAAGCACCGAAGCTCCTCATGGTGGCAATGGTTGAAAATGATGCATTTAATGGTAATATAAAGAAGAATCCTTTCAATTTTAAACACAATCAGTTAAGTGAAATTGCTTTACGTGTAAATGGTGTGAGTCATCCTGGTCCACCCTACAAACCAGATTTTGCTTCGGATCAATTTATGCGCAGTTATGTTGATTTTATGGATGTCTTTGGCTTTTACAATACGGATGACACCAACGGACTGACTATGAAAGAGTTTAAGAGTGGATATACTATTTATGCATTTGATTTGACTGCTGACAGCGATATTAGTGCACCCTATCGTCAAGCGAACGTGCCTCATAATATTCGTTTGGATTTGACGTTCAAAAGAACACTACCTGAGACGATCAATGTATTAATTTATGCAGTCTTCGATTCAAATATTGAAATTACAAAGTATCGTGACGTGATTCTTCAGTATAATCGTTAATGAGTTGGTTGACTGCTGACGATATTAAGACTAAAGTGCAGCGTAATGCAGACGAAGCGACGTTGAAAGCTTTCGATAATGTCTATTCACTCGATACCTTACCACCTGCAGTAAATCACTATCCCATCTTTATTGTGCTAAACACTCATTCACAGAATTTAGGCGGTGAGCATTGGAAAGCGATCTTTATTGGAGAAGACCGACGTGGTGAACTATTTGACTCTCTTGCTCAACCTCCAAATATACCAACACAGCAGTGGTTGAGAAAACATACGCGTCAATATCAGCGAAATGAACGCATACTACAACATCCACTTTCATCAACGTGTGGTGCTTTTGTACTGTACTTCATCTTAAAACGTTTACATGTATCTCGATTTGCATCTATTATTCAAAACTTTTCATGTAATCCATCCTCTAATGAAAAAATGATTTGTAAGTTCTATCATGATTTGAAATAAAAACATCATGTTGGAAAAATTGTTTTTTATTTTACAATCCGCTGGGTACGTACATACTCAATGAGATAGTCTAGGATCATATTTGCTTGTACATGAGATTTTAGTCCAGTAATGATCACTTTACTATTATGAAAGATTGCCACATGCACAGGTAACCAACAACTAATGAGAGCTGCAGGAAAAGTTCGGGTTCATAACACAAACTGTAACTGCTGGTACGAATCTTCAAAAATGATAGACTGTCACTCAATTGAGTAGGGATCACCATATTGTCCACAGTCAGATTCGACATCACACACCTCTCCCTCTTCCATATCCGACGTAGTAGTCTTTGTAGCTCTAAGCGCATTGACTGCGCCGATGAATGAGAAAGGGCGCCGAGAATCTGTACAGTTCCATTTGGGAAGAGTTGAAGATTTCGTGAATTGTTCATCTTCACCACTAACATTTGAGGACGGCCCGGGTAATACTTGCTGTTTGGAAGCTGTTGGTGTAATGTTGTGAGATCGATTTTGGTGTAGAGTCTGAAGCGACGGAGAATGTTGACGATGGTGTAGCGATGGCGCTTCATGATGAAAGAATGAGTAAATTGAGCGATGTACCTTCCTTTTATACTTTTCCCAACTACCTTGATGAAATGTGAAGTTAGTATGAAGTTGGGAATGATAGAGTTGAATTCGCCGATTGTTGACGCGCAGCCAGATGCGATTTCCAATACGTGAATGTCTTTTCATATAGAAGTATTTCAAGTCCTTCATGATATGATGTAGAGATTGAAAATGACGATAAGATAAAGCAAACTCTCTTCTCACATTTCCAGTTGAATCTTTGAAATAGACGTTTCGATCATGATCCGTTTCAATACGTTGTAGGGAATCTAATTTCCAACTCATGATGTGTGGTAGTCATGTCTGATTAAGATTTGCATAGTAGGGCGATGAACTCACGACGAATAAATGTCATGATGGAGCGATGTATATATCTTCTATACTTCTCCCAATTGTATTTGCGAAATGAGAAACAGTTTGCGGAATGAGAATGGTAGATTTGAATTTCATTTCTGTAATGTTGAAGCCAAACTTGATCACCCAAGGAGATGAATCTTAATGTTTCAAAATATTCCAAATCCCTCATGATATCATTGAGGTTGACAAATTGTCGCCATGTTAATGTAATTCCTCTTGATGTATGACCATGAGAATTTTTGAAGTGTACGTTTCCATCACGATCAACTCTGATATATTGTAGAGAGTCCAAAATCCAAGTCTTCATGATGTTATGCAAAGTTGCAGATTAGCAATATAAAAATGTCGTTTTATCATATTTTGCTTAGCAATGCGGCTACAAAGAGATTTACTAGTAATCGAGCTGCACTCTTTTCTACTCCCATTGATCATGTACAACAGCTAAATGGAAATTGGGAAGTGGGTGTCACTCAACTTGTTTATAGCAACTGTGTCTATACTTTTGATCATGAGGTGATGACTATTAATATGAGGCGTACAGCTGCTTACCAATGTGAAAAGGGGTTCCGAGTATACATTCCACAGTGGTCAAAGAAAGATCTCTTATCATGTAAAAAGTTTATATATGATTTCTTGAATAAAGCGTGTAAACATATTGTCCAATTTACTCCGCACAATGATGATTATAATTATGTACATCATGTAGTTGAGAAAGATTGGATTGTTGGTTTAAGTCCAAGTTTAAGAAATGATTTAGGCTACCTCGCTAGCGCCTTAACAAGCTATGGTAATTTTAACGTTAATTACCACATAAGTGGTCATAAACAGTTAATATATCGAGAGGAAGCTTATTATGTAGATCTTATTCCAAGAAATGAGAAGACGTTGGTGAAGAAGATTGTGATTAAGCCAAGAAAGACAAACATGACTCCTGAAACATTATTGAAGAAATTTAATTATCTCCTTCGAGTTGACGGTAAACAAGTGGCAACATTGACTTATATCAAATCATCTAATCATATTGCAATAAGCAAATTAAATGATGATGATCTAGTATTAGTTTGTTCAAAAGATTTTCATCAGTTCTTACGACATCGTTCTGCAGCTGTTCATGGAAAATCTGATATGCAACATTTACCATGTGAAAGGCCAAATCAATTTGATACAGAATGGGCCGTATCTTTATACAGAAAGTGTGTAGAGCCTTTTGGTGGTTTCTTACATGAAACAAGAGTGTTGATGCCTCGCATTATTACTTCGGTTAAATTGGTTGTAGATTATTTAAATGAAGTGATTAATGAGCAACATATTTCATTTTCTGAAAAAGAAGGTACTTTGTCTCTCACTATAAATGGAAAAGGTATTGAACTAATTATGGATAAAACTCTAATGGACATTTTGGGTTTTGATCAAAATATCTTTAAAAGTGGTACTGTAACCAAAGCTAGCGCAGACATGTCGCTATCGCGTCGTATTAACTATTTTCAGATATATTCCAATATTGGTGAAGATGTACGTGTGGGAGATGTTGAAGCTCCATTGCTAGCAATGATACCATACCAGCCAAAAAGCTGCAGTATTTTATCTGAGCATACTTTCAAGAAAGTGCATTATACAAAGCTGAAATCAAACTACATCCCACAAATTGATATTGCCATTTATGATGATGCTGGTGCGTTGATTCCTTTTCATAAAGATGCTGTGACAAGTATTACACTCCATTTCCGAATGAAGAGTTAATGCAAAAGTATGCTATTATATTTTTCCAATGTGAATAATATGGAAAGTGAAAATAAGGACTCGTTTCTAATCTACTTGCCCAGTAATGCTTCTATGAATAAATTTCCCAAAAATAAACCATCAGACTATCGAGTAGAATTAAATCTGCCACTGCATTTAGAAGGTGAATGGGAGGTTGGCGTTTCTAGTATTTGCTATGATAGCAATATTCAGAATGTGAATGATTTGGAAGAAATGATATTGACTCCTCGCACCCATGATGGAATAACGATGAATAATGCATTCCAGTTCCCATACAATTTAACATCAGATGGAAAATGGAACTATGAATGGATTCAGATAAAATCAGATTCTTATGAGCCATTTGGGAATGAGAAAATTATTAAGGCATTCAACAGTGGTAATACTTCCATCATGAAGAATAAAAATCAGAAAGCTTATGAGTTTACTATCTATCATTGGAGTGGGAGACAGTTCCTCCGCTTTCATTATTTTACTAAAGGTCTTACGCTGAGGTTGGATAGTGAATTCTATCCGCATCTTGGTTTTGGCCATGGACTACATCTAACGTCAATTGCTACTGCAAATGTTAGAAAAGTTTATTCAAATCGAATCAACAAATTTCATTATAGATTTAAAATATTTGATGAAGATGTTGTAGAATGCGAAGAACGCATCATTTTGAAAAAGCGTGGTGTTCAACCTTTATCACTTATTGAGTTAGTAAAACGATGGAATGAGACTGTGGGTAAGAAGTATGGAGAAAAAATTATGGCGGACAAAAATAAGTTGGTTATTCAGAAATATAATGACAAACTTACAGTTTATTTCTCTCCAACCTTGCGTCATTTTGTAAGACATTATACACCTATTATTGGAAGCGGTGTGGTGTATGCTTCTCATGAATATCACACTAAAGCTGATTCAGTTAATGATGAATGGTGGGTGGACATCTATGGCGATCGCATCAAGAAAATTTACCAGTCTTATGAAGAATCTAAAGTTGCTATCAATATAATGCCGCGTCTATATCATACAGTTGAAAGCTTCATTCATGTAGTAAATCCTTATATACAACAGAAGTTGAAGCATGTGATGAAAAGTAAATATGATGTAAAGACACACCACATTTCGTTTTCAATTGAAAATCAACGCGTTGTTCTGAAACTGGGTGATGACATTCAATGTCAATTGAGTAAAAATTTGAAAAAACTCTTTGGTTTTTCAATGCTACAAACAGTGTTTGCTGCTGCGCATACGATTGGTATAGAAACACCAATGACACTTGATAAACATGAACAGCACCTTTACATTCAAAGTGATTTGATTCTACCTATTTCTGTTGGTGAGAAAAAAGAATACATTTTACGTGATTTCATTCATGATAAAGACGCTTCATATGGAATAGTCGAGAAGATGTTTGAATCTATTTTCTATCATCCCGTCGTCAAACAAACTATACCCTCTATTGCTATCAAAATTACCAATGGTTTACAAGAGTGCATCCATGTGAAAGATACTAAATCCCTCATAACGTTAGTGTTTCGGAAAACAAAGTGAAGTCATTGTGATATGTTTATTGAAATAAAAATATGTACATGAATGTGAAGCAATAGACTTTATACAACATCCACTGAAAATATATACATGAGCGCACTTCAATAAACATTGTTATATACAAAAAGTCTTTTTACTTCGTGAAGGGTGGAAATATACAGGGATAGGAAAAATGTCTTTCAGTGGAAAAGTCATCACATGGGGAATGTACAGATGTGGACACATATTCACAAGGAAAAAACAATCTCATGCGATACATAAAACAACAATGTTTATCTACAGAAATCAACATCAAAATACTAAGTTAAGGATGATTATGCTAAGACGTCTCCTGAATGTGGTAGTGTGAGTTTAATTCTTTTGGGTGGTGGTATGTTTGTGTCAGGATGTCCATGTGGAAGAGATATGTTGTGTTCTAACCAGCACCTCTTATCCTCCCATGCTGAAAGCGCCCGTTTCCTAAAAGTATGAGTTTTGATCTCATGCGACTTAGATTTTAAGATTGTCATATTGACAAACGTTATATTTTTATTTCTATAGGCTTTCCTGAAATTCTTATGTTTCATATTTTGCACAATGGATTTTGATATGCCTTTAGCGCGCTTAATGCTATCATCACTATCCTTTAATTTCATAGAATACATTTTTGGACGGAGGAGAATCATTTCATCTATTTCCTTCCCTGCTGTCTCATCCTTAAAGCAGCCAAGTTTTGCCTTATTTTTGATGGAGTAGAGTGGATGATCAGCAGGATAATTTGATGTATCAAAATATCTTTCTAAAGATTTTCCTACTTCATTGAAATTTAAATCTTTTTGAGTGGTAATACCTAAGAAGAAACTATCTGTATCACCACCCAACAAACGAACCTCTTTTACGAGAGGACATGGTTTTAGTATTTTATAAAAGAGTTGGTACATTTCAAGCTTAGAATAATCTAGTACAGCTTGACCAATATAGATGGGTTTGCACAACTCAACTTCAGATTTTATCATTTTAACACCTATAAGGTCCTCATCGATAATGTCTCTATCGATGAATAGAGGTGATGAGGTCAATTTGTGATACTTTTGATCATCATTAACTAGTTTGTAGTTTACGCGCTTTCTAACATCCTCCATCGTCTTACCAAATAGACTGTTGTTCTTATATTTATAAAAATCTTTTTCAAAGTTATTTTGGGCTAGTGCACGTTTCTGGCTGTTGCTATCAATATATGGCTTGAGGAAGGCTTTCTGTCTAAATTTAATAATGCGGTGAACTCTTTTTAAAATCATACCCATTTCTAAATAAAATTTTAAGATGCTAAAGTGGACTAGATAGTTTTCTTTATCATACTGGGTGAGTAAAAGTTTGCGACAAGGCTTATAGTCGGGTTGTCCACATGATTCTAAATCTTTATGAAATTGTTTCATAAAGTCCGAAAACATATCTTTACTCACTTCACCTGATTCGGGTGCGAGTGGAAAATCTACGGTTTTATGTTTAATATTATTTGGATAGATTAGATCTATCTCAAAATAATATCCCCAATCACCTTCATCTGGAATTGCTAGTATGTTAGAAGGGTTGGAGAAATGTTGAATATCACTATCATCTAACCAGCTAAACTCAGAGTGAGGTAGCGGTTTGGATAATGAACTACCATACAAATTATTTTGGTCATAATACTTCAGATGAGTCTGGTCATTGCCTACTGTTTCAGATTTTAACCTATGTTTATTTACAAATGTGAGACCACCGCGAATTCCTCGCTCAAATAAATTATACATCTCTGGATCTTGTAAGAGATGAATGGTCTCACCAGTCATTTTAAAAGCAGACTTAAATGACATGGCTGGCAGACTGACAAAGTGGACGGGATCTAACTTATCTTCTTCTAATGCCACTCGTCGAAACTCCTGAAATACATCAGCCAGCAAAAATACATCTAACTTAAGGTAGGCAATCATATATTCGCCAAATGTATGGCAGTCAAATTTTATCCATGCATCTTGTGCATGATCATAATCTTCGGTCTTACATTCTGCGCCGGTCAAATCATTTTTAAATTTATCTATGGGCGGAAGAGAAGTCTCGCCGAGTTTACTAATCGCATCAAAATATGCATATGGAAAGACTCCTTTCCGTGTGATGACTTCATCGGTTAGATTTGGGTATTGTTTCTTAAGATTTTGTGTTAGTGGAAGAGACTTTAGATTTTGCACGAGAGAGGCCAGTGATGCAGTCATAAATTGGTAGGAATCTAAAAATTTTATATCAAAATAGACCGTCTTATTTTCTTTAGTTTTATCGACAGGCACTTTTGCTGTCATGGCCATAAACTTCTCTCTCGTTTGCGCTATTACATCAAGCTTCCACTCTTTCATTTGACCTAAACCTCCTTTTATTATCATATGGCTGTCGTAGCCCTTGAAATTATGGAAAATGACGGGTAATGTACGCCGTTTCATCCTAAGTGAAAAATTGCATTTTGAACAGAGTGCGTTTCTAAATTTACCATTGATGTGATCATGGTCGCGCACTTTCTTAATCTTATCATCGTCAAATGTTTTCCTACATTTGGGGCAAATGTTGCAACTATCAAATTTTGCTTGATCATCTGCTGTCATATGCAATGATCTGCGATAGAGTTCACCATCATGTTTTTGTTGAAATTTTACAGCCTGTTCGAGGAATTGTAGGAATTGGTAAATACAATCCTCACCTTGCCAGACGCGCATTTTATTTTGCCTACTCCTAAAGTGATCATGCCATACTTCATAGCAGGAAATGGCTGCTGGTCGATGGATGTTATCATCGATATAACATTCGATGTCAGCATAGATGACACGAAGAGGACTTACTTCATCACCATTCTCTCTATATGAAAACTCCTTATCTTTGGGCATGCGCTCCATTTGCAGTTTACCTCGCTTACACCATTCGTAATGAGTTTCAAATTTAGTTTTCCTCCTAAAGTGGCGAATACATCTGTCGCAGTAATATAACTCTCTACTAGAGTTTTCTAAGTGGTGGTATAAGCGAGAGATTTTGGGAATACCGCAGTAGTGCCATTCCTCACTATCATCCTGTTTTACTAATAACAGGTTTACTGTACGTTCATAACAACTCGAACGCGAGTTGTAGCGCACACCCTTCAATCCCTTTTCCCAAACATGGAGAACTATTTTGATGTTGTTCAATTTTTCAAATTTTTCTATATCTTTAATTTTCATATCGTCACTATTACAGTCATCGAAGTTTAATTCATTCTCCCACTGTTGATACTTACTCTTGCGGTATCGACTATTCTGCACATCATTATAGTGGAGAATGGAGAGGACGGCATACTTAAAACATTGCGATTCGCAATCTACAGAAATGACTGCTGCTTTATTTCTTAAATTTTTCGGAAGTTTAAAGGAGCCTCGACCACTATGATTTCCTAATAAACTGATTTTAATCATGGCGGTCTCAATACCATCAAAAACGAGTCCACTATCACGCTCGTTAAATTTATCTATATTTAATTTTAACACTTGGATATGAAAATTTATCCAAGACTCACAGTCTACAACTTCGGTTGCAGGAGAGGAGGGTATGTGAAACTCCAACCTCTCTATTATTTGTCCAGTATGGTGGTCGATTTTTACATATTTTATTTTAAGATAGATGAGCGCCTTCATTCTAAAATTGTCTAAATTGTTGATGAGCGCTTCTATCAATGATGAATTTTGATGAAACCATTCCTCAAAGTTAGCAATGGTTTCTGAGGAGTCCATCTGGTAGTTCCTCACTAAATTATTTATGGACACCTCAGTGAGTCGGATAGAGGAGGTACCGTTGGTGTAGGTATCTTTCGTGTGTGTATGTTGAAGTCTGTGCAAAGATAGTTCAAAACGTGTCTCGAAAGACTGAATGCATAAATCGCAAGAAAAGGAGACATCGTTAACAGAATCATCCCTACCTTCGGAGATTGATGCCGGCTTAGGTCTACAAACACCTCGCTTGATGTGTCGGATGAGATCACGCTTCCTCGTGAAGATGTGTCCACAGTCAGCACATTGCCGATCGTCGCATTCCCGTGACAATGTTGATATGGACTCGCACGAGATGGAACTGGTATCACCTGAAAGAGAAATCATTCTTTCATCTCTGTTCAAGTCTCAGTGTATTGTTACAACCTACCTTGACTCAACAACTCTAAACTTTCCTCGAGAAGGGAGGGTGTTGGTGATGAAGTTGATGCCTGAAATTGAGGAAGATGCTATTAGCCACACGTTTGAGGGAGATGAGAGAGGAAATTTTCAACTTACCATTTGAACGAATTATGTTTAAGCTTGATACTTCAACAAGATAGAGACTTCACTCAAATTTGGAATTCACTAAAGAGCAGTTCACTTGTACGCCTCAAATACAGAATTCGTCAGAGAACAGTTCACTTATGCGTCTCAAAGACAGAGTGAAATGATACGGATGTCACTTTGCTTATATACTTTCATTCTCTTCATTCATTGGATGTTCATTCTGATTGGCTGCTTGTGTATACTTAAGAATTAGAAAACATTTCAAAGTCATTATTCACAGTCAACATGACAAGCCCTCCAACAACATCAAACACAAAATTCTCTTCTCCATGCCTCAACACCAAAGGCGCTCGTTGCACCAAATGCACCAAGAAAGGCGAAGGTGGAGAAGAAGGTGTACCGACTGGACAATATACGAAAGTTATCATTACCAGCGGACGAGGAAGAGGAGAGTGTATGTGAGAAGGAGTGTCCCGACTTAACAGGCGTGAGGTGGAAGTATCTCCAGTACGATACTGACGATGTGATGGAGATCACCAGCACGAAATTCCTCCACCAATTATGGGAGTGGTACACCCCTAACTCCCAGCCACGAAACTATGGCAGAGTGGAGTATATTGATAAAGTGAGGCTCGCAGTGGAAGAACGATTAAAGCAACTGAACTGTTTTTGTGATCTATGTGAAGCCAGACTCTGGGACGATATTGACGATGAAGACCTTTTGAAATACATGCCATAATAACTGATTAGCGTTCTGAA